>MJUU01052221.1:159211-233728 GCA_002080025.1 Modiolus philippinarum
AATGTGAAATAAGATGTGTGACATTAATTAAATCTTTTAAATACATTTTTATAAACCCTTTGGAATTTCGCAAGAAAAACTGATAGGAAATAAAGGTTGTTAGAACTATATAGACATTATATGGATTCATTTTCTATTTTTACAGGCTGCTTCAATTGCTTGTACGTCATTATCCTTTTTGATCTCATTGGATTACAGAAATTCAGCAACGCACTTGGAATTGTTATATTAGTTCAAGGTATAGCTTCGTTTTTAGGACCTCCAGCTGCAGGTAAAGGTTCTAAATTTGTGATGTGTGTTTTTTTTATTTTCTTACATTTTACCAAAGCTAGTACTTGCCTCAGCAGTGTGAGATGTCTCTGTCTCTCTCAATAGATTCACATGAGACAACCTATTGAAACGCCGTAAAGATGCTTATAAACAATCAACATTGAATTCATTCTAGTGGTAGAGAAATGGTATCTTTGATTATAAATAAAAAGAAGGAAAACGCATAAGTGGTTATTTTCGAGAGGGCTTAATTTTCGCTTTATTCGCGACCATTATGAAGTCGAGAAAATTGAATACCACGAAATTTAATTTATGCGAGACTTATGGCACGCGAAAGTCACAAAAATTCTAGAAATATAGTATCTCGTCGAGATACCAGGTTTCTCGCCAAAAACCCATCATCTCGATCGGGATAGAGGGAATATTGACGAGAAACTAGGTTTCTCGTTCGAGATACTAAGTTTCTCGCCAAAAACCCTCATTTCCGATCGAGATCAAGAGTTGTGCTAAATGCAAGATTTTCTATCTCGATCGTTATACTGAAATCTTGTCGAGATTTACAGTTTCTCGCTTAAACCCTCAATCTCGAAGTGCGAGAATCAAATCTTGTGTCAATCTCGATCGTGATTGGTTTAAATCAGTTATTTCATCTCGGCGAAAATCTCTTAGGAAACGAACCCTCGACCGAGATGAAATGCTTCACACGAGATTTTCATCTCGTGTTGTGATTAGTTAAAATTTATTGGTAAATCTCAGTGAAAGACATACAATCTCGATCGAGATTTTACTCCAATTTTTATGCTAAGTTTAGAGCTTCTTAACGAGATACTACTAGTAGGTTTCTCGTGCGAGATACATGTACTAGGTTTATACTTACTAAATAGAGTTTAAGATAATGAACTTTTTTACCACGCACATAAAATTAAGTCTATATTTACCAAATAAGGTTTGTAATAGTCCACAATGATGACCCAATAGTATATAAAATAAAGGAATTTATATACCCAGCAAAATTAATTTACTCAGTATTAACTAAATAGATATACTTAAGTAAAAAATAAGTGTATTTTTATACCATGCATAATGTAGTTAATTTATACCAAACAAAGCTTAAAATAAGGAAATTTATGTACTCAGCATATTTACTTTAGTCAATTTTACCAAATTCAAATAGCTGTCATATTTATTTTAGTCAATTTTTAACAAACAAAGCTTAAAATAAGGGCATTTATGTACCCGGCATATTTATTTTAGTCAATTTTTACCAAAGTAAGCTTAAAATAATAGAATTCATGTACCTAGCATATTTATTTTAGTAAATTTTTGGTATAAATATGGTATAAATTGACTAAAATAAATATGCCAGATATATATCTGGCATATTTATTTTAGTCAATTTATACCATACAAAGCTGAAAATAAGAGAATTTATGTACCCCAAATATTTATTTCAGTCAATTTTTAACAAAGTAAGCTTAAAATAAAAGAAATTATGTACCCCGCATATTTATTTTAGTCAATTTATACCATACAAAGCTGAAAATAAGAGAATTTATGTACCCCAAATAATTATTTCAGTTAATTTTTAACAAAGTAAGCTTAAAATAAAAGAAATTATGTACCCGGCATATTTATTTTAGTGAATTCATACCAAAACAAAGCTGAAAATAAGGGAATTTTTGTACTCGGCATATTAATTTTAGTCAATTTTTACCAAAGTAAGCTTAAAATTATAGAATTCATGTACCCGTCATATTTATTTTTGTCCAAATATTTTAAACAAAGCTGAAAATAAGAGAATTTATGTACCCTGAATATTTATTTCAGTCAATTTTTACCAAAGTAAGCTTAAAATAAAGGAATTTATGTAACCAGCATATTTATTTTAGTAAATTTATACCAAACAAAGCTGAAAATAATGACATTTATGTACCCAGCATATTTATTTTAGTCAATTTTTACCAAGTTAAGCTTAAAATGAGGAAATTTTTGTACCTAGCATATTTATTTTAGTCAATTTATACCAAACAAAGCTGAAAATAAGAGAATTTGTGTACCCCGAATATTTATTTTAGTCAATTTTTACCAAAGTAGGCTTAAAGGAAATGAACTTATGTACCCGGCATATTTATTTTAGTCAATTTATACCAAACAAAGCTGAAAATAATTGCATTTATACTACCTGGCATATTTATTTTAGTCCATTTTTACCAAATAAAGTTTAAAATAAGGGAATTTATGTACCTAGCATATATCTTTTTGTCAATTTATACCAAACAAGGCTGAAAATAAGGAAATTTATGTATCCGGCATATTTATTTTAGTCAATTTATACCAAACAAAGCTGAAAACAAGAGAATTTATGTACCCCGAATATTTATTTCAGTCAATTTTTACCAAAGTAAGCTAAAAAAAAAAAAGAAAATATGTACCCAGCATATTTATTTTAGTCAATTTATACCAAAATAAGGCTGAAAATATGATTTATGTACTCGGCATATTTATTTGATTCAATCTTTATCAAACGATACTTAAAATAAGGGAATGTATGTACCCGGCATATTTTTTTTTAAGCTAGAATCTATATCTTCTCCGAATTAAGATATTTGACACGAGGTAAAACTTATCATTAAATCTTAATGTATAAGTCTTTGATTTTGGGTGAAATACATGAAATCCCGATCGAGGAAGGGGTTTACGTTATGAAATCTCGAAACAAACGAAATCTCGACCGAGATGAAAGGTTTTAACACGAGATTTTCATCTCGTGATTTGATTGGCTAATTTGATAATCATATCACATCGAGATAGATAGTTTACGCAATGAAGTCTCGTACGAAATAAAATCTCGACCGAGATAAAAGGTTTTGACACGAGATTTGCATTTCGTGTCTTGATTGGCTAAAAATAATTATTGCATTTCGCTGAAAACTTAAATCTCGATCGAGATAGAGGGTTTTACGCAAGTTAGAAGGTTTCTGGATGCCGAGATGAAAGGTTTTTAACGAGATACTAGGTTTCTCGTGCGAGATACTGGGTTTCTCGTTCGAGATTTCAATCTCGACGAAAAACCCTTAATCTCGATCCCGATCGAGCTGATGGGTTTTTGAGCGAGAAACCTAGTATCTCGTGCGAGAAACCAGGTATCTCATCGAGAAACAATATTTCTCAAATTTTTGTGACTATCGCGTGCCATAGAGACTATACAGTAAATAATAAGCAATCGCGAAAATTTGAGTCCCGCGAAAATCAATTCAAGCAATTTTGAAAGAAATCGCGAAATTTGCGTCCTTCAAAAATAACTACTTATAAATTAGTTCTCTACCATAGGTTTAATTTCGGCATAGGAATAATTAAATCATCCCCTCGGATGTCTTAGGGTTCTCAACCTTTCACTTTCTCTGGAGTTAAGAGTCTTTGCATCCTGTTTTATCTCAATACATGGTAATCCTTTAATGCATCAACTAAATCTTTTAGAAGGCATAACGGAAAAAAAACCTTTGGAAAGAACTTTTGGCAGTCCTTTAAGTTCAGCTTTCACAACATAGACAATACTGACGTACTTTCTCTTTATAATAACAAGAAGTGATATGGATTGAAATCCATATCAACTGGTCTATTTATATAACTGTTGTTTTTACAAGTTGCAGCAAGTGCTTAGTTTCTGTAGATTGCCATTTCAGTACCCTTTTCCAAGATAGGCACAAGTGGGCGACGAAGGTTAACATTTTACTATATGGGAAAACACTTTGGAATAACTAAACTAATTTGTACCAAACTTTTTTGATACCCTTTCAAAAGTCCCCTTTGAAAAACGGCGTCCGGTAGGTCTGCATTTCATTCAATAGTAGTCGCCAGCTTTAGTTCGGCTATCACATAGACATATCTTAGTCATTGTCCCAACTTAAGAATATTTTCTATGAACACTTTCTATAGTTTGAATTTGCATTTGTCCGCATTTTGACTCCTTTGTCTAGATGAAGACACTTAAATTTTCTCTCACGTCGAAAAAATTACAAAATAATTTAGAATAGACTAAAAATAATTATCTACAACAAAGACACAGAAAATATTTTCTCTAAAAATTAAAATTTCCCGGTTTCAAACTTGACATTGGTAGGCTATATTCTGAAAACATAAAAAAAACTAATATACTGTAGGTTAATTTATTTTTCATTTTCATTTCTGCATTATAAAAGACATTATAGCAGTTATAGCAGTGTTATGGGGAAATTGGAAATTGAAAATTTTCCGTCCACAGTTCTTTATCTCCCTAGGCTCCCCTACCTGCCCACAATCTCTATTTGTGGGTCTTTTCCCATGAGACATAAGATGAATTTTAATTATGCGAATACTCCCCTTTTTTTTAGAATGATTCACCTGTTCACCCTTGATTGGTCAAGTACGTGCACCTTAACTTTGGCCTGGATAAAGTGTACACTGATTCCTCACCAATGGCTTAAAATTATCTTTGTCCTTGTAACTGCACGAATTACCTTTCAATGCAACAAATTAATTATCTAATGAAAGAAAATCATTATATGATCATTAACAATACGGGTCACGATTGACAGTGACCGACGGTTGCGCATTAATTTCTAATTATTATTTAATTAGCGATTATACTTCAGATCTATTTATGTATCTCAATCATCACTCTCATTTTAGAGATTATTAACTAAAAATTCCACTAGAGTTTACCTTAATCTTAAAACTATTAAGGAACTATTTTCGCGCACCGACAAATGAGTAATTTGTGACCAATCGTAATACTGGTCTTCAATAAATGATTTATTAGGAACTGATATCGACCAGGAAAAATAAGGGTCTATTTCAATGAGTTTCAATATATAGAGGCTGCTGATCTTTTATTGCACAGCGGAAAAAAGGAACATAAATACCTCTTTTATAGCGTATTCAGTTCATATTTCATAGTTGTTTGTTACTGTCGAGTATATAGTTCCTACACTTGTTTTTGTTCGAATAGAACAAAACACTGTCCCCTACATTCTGAGGTCAGGATATGAGAAGCCCTTGTCGGTTTCGTCCAGGAAGAAATCTTATTCCCGTCAACATAACAACATTGCCAGATATGACGTGTCAGTGGCAAACATGATATTGGTAATTTTTAGCTAGATCTTATGTTCTTATAAATTTGAAATGACCAGTTTTTACTTCACTAATGATTCGATTGACTTACTGAAAGGGTGATAGGTACCGTATAGAGAGCAGGAACGCTAAATGTCACGTATGCTTTTTATAGGAGATCACACTGATAGTGCCGTAGTTTTGAATGTTGCGTTTTTTAATTTTGTGGTTTTGTAAAAAAATGCAAAGAAATGACTTTATATACTCGATCAAACAATTCAAATAACAATCCGTGATTACTGCAAAACCTAGAGAAATTGCTTAAACTACAAAAAAGATAAGTAGCCGTCTTGACATTGCTCTGAGGTATGAGCAATGCTTATTGTTTAAGGCCTTGTGGCTACTTCAAGATGAAATCAAAAATAAAAGCGTTGTTCCATTGCTTGGTTTTTCCATGTATTTGTAGAGATTTTGTCTCATTTGCATTTACTCCATATCCCTTCATTGTTAAAATAAGAAGATAGAGAACATCTTTGCGAAAATAATATGATAGAGAACACTTTTAAGGTCTTAAAACGGTTTTTTGTTTAGTTAAAAAGTTAAAAAATATGAACTCTAAGCATTTCAGAAAGACATTTAAGTGAAATTATTATTGGATTGGAAAGTACTTAAAATTATCAAGAACTAGTATTTATTTTTGTTGCAAGTAATTTTTATCTAATTTAGAATTTAAAATTTTAATTTTAAAGGTTTTTTTATTATCACTTGTTCTTTATCAGTGTTTGAATATCTTGGAGTTTATGGTCTTTCAAATATTAGATTTATTCTGAACTCACTTTCTTTGAAGAGGCATAAGTTGTCAACTGGGCCATAAAGAGAAACTAAATTTATAATAATTTCGGTATTTAGTTATTTGTTACCACTAGGTCGATTCCTCTGCTGGTGGACTTAAGTCAATAAGGGTTTTCACCAGCCCATTAGTCAGTATATCGGGACTGGCCCAAGATCAAATAAATTTATTTGAACATGTTCAATATTTTATTTTCTGACTCAATACTGCATAACATTGAAAAAAAATTGGACAACTAGGATTCAGACAAGCCTAGTTTTTATTGCATATAGTATATTTTTTCTGTTTTTAGGGTGGCTGTTTGACATAACCGGAAGTTACAATGTGTCATTTTATTGCATTGGAGTAGTAGTAGCTGTAGGTGGATTACTATTATGTTTAATAACTTTAATTGAAACTTCTAATAATAGTTATACCCTCAGACCCTGTGCTGCTGAAAAGAGAGATTTCCGGCGACCGAAGGCTACATGTGTTTCGTTTACCAGAAACACTTAACATTGACAGGTACAACTTATATACCTCAAAGGGAAACATATTCTTAATATTTAAACACACATGCACATAAAGTTCTTGTATTAATATTTTTTCAAAGAAATCCCTTTGAATAGTTTTTCAGATGTTCACGACAAGCAATAACAGTTTCTTGCAAACTATAAAATGTGTTAGTGATCGCACTTTGATAACATTGGTGGAGAAATGTATGGTTTTATAAAAAAAATACCGTTTAACATCCGATATGCAAGAAGTAATGTTCTCTTCATCATAGTGTTTAGGAGCGTATTTCGTAATATTCTTATCTAATATAATGATATAATACTAATTTCCCATTACGATGTAATACCCCGGTAAAAGCCATATTATTTGGAACACTTGACGAGTTGGTAATTCGGTACCGTAATCAGTGTATTACATATTCTTATATCATACTTGCAAAGCACATTTATTTTAATTTGTTGCTGTTTTTTTTTAAATATAATCATTTTAGCTATGAAAAAAAGTACATTCTGCAATCTTTTTGTGATTCCCAAATCTTTATTATAGGATTAGCCATTGTTCTTCACAAATCTATATTCTAGAATAACATAAATTGATTCAGATGACTAGTCGCCATTTCCCAAAACTGTTCATCCTTGTTTACCTTGATAATACTTCAAATTTTGATGCATATCATTTTGAAACGTTTTGCACAGCAATAGAATGTTCTCACAGGGCCGAAATCAGGGAGCTGAAAACACCTATTGCCAACTCTTGAGTAATCACAGTGTATTTTAGACGTTAAGTTTCCAAAAACGAAAAGCAATCTACTGAATAAATCAAATATTTGTGGATGAGGCTGTTCACAAAATTACCAAACAGATTTGTCAACACTGGAATCCAAAGGACAAAAAGACAAAGAAGGCACAAAACCATCGGATAGATTGTCGACCGAAGTGATAATAACTTGGTAAAAGAATTTGAAACAAAATGACGCGTTAAGCCAATTTTGGGCAGTCTAAACCTCCCATTAGATTGTGATAATGTGCGGTACCTCTCAACAGCAATTGCTATTGAAACAACGGCAGTAGAATACCGAAGGAACAAAGGAGTGAAATTCACAAAAATCGAAGTCCAAAGACAGGGCAAAAACGAGAACACAGAAAACAATGACTCTAGAAACAAAAACAACGACGCAAGACAGACACAAAGCACAGAAACAGAAATCACAAGATTCAGAACAAAGGCACTCACAGTGTGAACTCCAGTGAAACTGAGAGTTACATCAGGTGCTCCGGAAGGGTAAGCATGACCTACTCTGTTAACAGCACCCGTCACACTGTGAGTGATTTAATCCGGGAAAATGTCAAAGTCGGTAGTAAAATCCGGGAAGACGCGAATCTAGCTGAACATGTCCACTTTCATTTGGGATACTGATACAATGTACGTCATATCTTTCAATGATGCTATGATGACGGACATAGAATTTCTTAAGGGATGAAATTAACAAAGGTTGAACAAATCCCTGAAGGTCGTAGATTGTGAAATCCCAATACTCAATAACAAGTGAATCTTGAATCACAGTTCGGACAAAAACTTCTAAACCGGACAAAAACGTATGCAAAAAGGATTGATTTCCATTGAAGAATTTTCAAATGATCATATTGTTGAAGTCTTGATTAACACGGCGGTCACGGAGATAACTGTTCCTAATGAAAAAGTCTGCATAAATGGTGCTAGCTCTCGCATAACGAATTAATTGTGAAAGATACACACCGTAAGTAGGAGATGTTGGAGTATTACTGTCATTGTTAGAGAAATTAATAATTTTGAAACTAAAGTGACTGTCATCCCTTTTATCGTAACTTGTAGTCCTGTGATGGCAACATCTGTAAAAGTCGAGAAGTAAGTGCAAAACAGATATATATCTAGTGATTTCTGTTATTTTCTTAATCTTTAATTTAGATTGAAGGATCTTGCATTTTTAATGAACTTGTACGAGTAGCTGTCCTGAAGATTAGTACAAAAATAAGTATGCGGGCAGAGGAGCACAACATATGCCCTTTGTTATACCTACCTGCTGTTGATAATTAGCACCAAAATTATTGATCAAAGAAAATCTTTCATAGTGAAAAGGCTGTTTTTCGCGGTATTTAGATCATAATGGTTTTTTGTTTTCTATCAATTTTTAAACACCTTTGAGTTTATGGTCTTCCAACATTTAGATTTTATCTGCACTGAAGAGACATAAGTTGACGAAATTCGCATATGCAGAATTAAAATTCACAGTAACTTCGGTATTTTGTTATATAATACCTTTTCCTTTCAATTGTAACATAATACAAAAGTTTTTAAATCTTAAAGGTCTTTTGAATTTGATTCGTGATTTGAGTTTATCATGAGGAAGCGTTGTAAAGACTGTGGAGAATCTAATGTTTGGATAGAATGTATTTGAAAGAATGAGATTTAAGATTTTCAAATAAATCTTTCGAATTCTTAAATATCCATATGATTTATGCCTCTCCGGTATGAGGAGTCTCAGAGTATGTTTGATGCCTGTCTTTGGCTGCAGACATATTAAGCTTTTAACATGTTATAAGTTCCATAGCCAATTTAGTAGTTGAACAAGACGAAGCTTCAGCGATGTATCATGGCTTTTATTTGGATTTTTGTGTAATTTTGTTATCCATGTATGGCAGGGCCTTAATTTTTATTTTCTGAATGAATTTTCAAAGAGGACATGGATAATCCTGTAGAAAGGATTTCACTTTGGTCAAATGAATTTTGGATGTGTAGCATTTACTGATGTACTTTGTCAGGAACGGACCATTTGATTTTTGGGGGTCGGGGAACTTTTTTGGCCTTCTTCGTGGGCCGATTTTTTTTTTTTCGTTATACACTATGCTAGGAAATTTTGTTGAGCCAGGCTTTTTTTTCTACTTGACAAAGGTAAAGCCATATTATTTTTTTTTCATCCAAGGTGCTGGTCAGAATATCTTTTGGGCAAAAATCGGGACCAGAAATTTTTTTTCTAAAAAATCCCCCCCCCCCCCATTGAAAATCAAGTGGTCTGTGCCATAAAAGCCACGTTCTTATATGATGCGGTTCTGATAATGTGATTTACATACAAAATTGATGTTAATGGATTTATAGTCGATAATACGAAATGTTTTGTTTAATATTTAAATTATCTATATAACATGTATAAAAAAATGTCATATCAATATTCAATATTCATTTTTGGTGTCTTTTATTGCCTTCTTGAGTATGCAATTAAACTACAAAGATACATTGAGCGACACAGATATAAACACAATGGAGGACAAACGCTCTCTTTGCTGCTGAACACATTACAACCATTGTGAATAAAACCACAGCAGAAGGGCAGAATGTTTTGATAAATTCGTGTGTTTAATATATTGAGTACCATATTAATCAAACTGAACACATTTAAGAACAGTTCTTTTTGGTTATAGGAATATGCTTGGTAATTTTTTAGATAATAAAACAGTTGGAACTTATTCTTATTTATGTTTAAAATATGTACAAAGTGCTACTTAGAATATAATACAGGCAGAAAAGTTATATAATCGAGAAATATACAGTTCTTTCAATGGTCCCCTTTTTTACTAATTTATATACATATTTATATAAATAAGCTTATTTTCCTGTTCTTGTGTTCAAAGTAAAACTTTGTTTTAAAGTCGGTGGTGTTGACAATCTATATTAGGAATAAAATTATCTTTGTTGTTGTCCACTTAATGTCTTTTTCAACTCGAAATGTTAAAAAAAAATACAACTAGCATTTAAAATATAAGTAGTTTGAATTTACAGAAAATATATTTTTTTAAATTTTCACCATGAAAATGAAATACATTGTCACCTAATATCGTTGAACTAATGTATTGTAAACGGGTAAAAAGGAAGAAAGATGGCTCCTTTTTCAGCGCCCTCTATCCCAAAGTTTTAAATAATTATGAAATGTCAGGTAAAACTAAATATATATACAACGATGCGATAATAGTTCAGTCAAAATGATAAGCGTTGCATTTGCAACAAAATTATGTAACTATTAAAAAAAAAACAATATGCAGTTAAATGTAACTAAACAGCACAATAGAGAATTTGCAGTTTCTGCGCAAATTTGAGACATGATTCCTCTAAAACCATTGGAGACCAATACTGGAGTTTCGAGTTCGTTGCGTTTTTACTGTGAAGGTAAAAATGGAACGGCCACATGATCGCTTGTTAGGCATTCTTGGTAAGCCAAAAATAAGTCAAGTTGAACAAAATAATAAGATTAAATTGAGGGTAACTTGAGACGAATAAAAGGCAATAAGTGCACACTGATGATACGAAATGCCTACAGATCCCACATGACGATAAACAAGTCTTGTAAACTGTCATCAACTGAGCCTGTTATCGATAGATCGCGAATAATCATACTTACCAAATGCATTTGACTGTCAATTTATTTGGACGGCTTCAACGCATCTTAATGAACAACTGCAAAGTAAGATTAAAGTGTGAAAAACACAAGGTTGGCACCATCAAAATAACAACTGAGGCCTACCCAAAAATGTCATGTTGTCAATAGAGTAATCTAAGAGTCAGATCCGGTGAATATGGTGTCCTCAAAAACAGCGAATTTCCCCATTTCTTGAACTACGAAGATTCACAAAATGGAATACTAAAAACTGCCTTAAAAAAAAGCTGTAGCCATTTTAATTTGGAAAAATCTGTCACTAAGGATTTGGTCTTGCTCCTGTATAGAAGACTGTTGTTATTCGTTTTCTTGATTAAAACAGGGAAATTCATAGCTGCCTGAGGAATCAACTGTCTGCAGCATTCTAAATTTTTAACGCCATTTAATAACACATTATCACAAATGTTTAGATAAAATTAAGTAGAATTGGTTTGTGAAGTCGACTAAAAGGCCGTTTTTACAAGTTTTTCTGCATCAATACCAATTCTACCATTCCTTTATGGACATTATTATCTTTCTGTAAAATAACGTTCCAGTCAATATTCTTGTTTTATGAATAAAAAAAGCATGTAGTATTTCGTTACCGAATTCTTTGACATGTAAAAATCACACTTGTAAATTTTAGAATTTGCTATGTTTTGTTATACGATTTCAAAATTTTTTAAGTTTTCTTTTCTGTAAAATGTGCGGTACACCAGTTTTCTGAAGTTTTCTTATACGAAATGACTTGTAATTTTACGAAATTATATGTAATACATATTTTTGTTCAATCGAGATAGAATTCGTTTCTAAAATATTATATTCGAAAAAAAAATTCATTTGGATAAAGCTGGAAACTATTTTGTTATTTAGCGAAACAGAACTTCGATGAGACGAATTGTATTGTTAGTCTATTTTACGACCCTTGGTTTTGTGATTGTTTTCATATCCTGCTTTTTTTGTACTGGAACCCTTGATTATTTTTACTGCCCATTGCAGACACTCGCCATATTTCATATTTAAATATCGGAATTCATAGAACTTTAATTTATATAGTACTTCAAATCAAAGATTAAAAATTATTTAAGTGTAATTCTTCTGGAATTGGAAGTCTTTCTTTATGTTTTAGCTAGATCAAATATGCATAATGGCCTTGGCATCACAGATTTTTGCGCGGGTTTATTTTACACAAACATGGTTCAGAGTGCATCATACAGATTTTATGCAAGATTCCAGTTTACATGAACAAAGCTGGTAATTATCGTTTCTTGAAGGTCTCAATGTCCTGTCAACCGCTAAAAATCGTTAAAAGCGTGCTAGATTTGCAAGATTTATTCCCATTTTCTTAAAAAAAATTAAGGTCCATTTTTATTATAATTTCGTTGCCAGATTCTAGAACTTGTTATCGGTATCAAATTTATGACACTTTCTTTGACTGAGTAAGAGATAATAGATCATAAAATGGTAAAAGGTGAACACGATACTACAAAAACGACACTCGGACAACATTGCTAGATCTACAATATCGTGAGTTCTCGGAAAGCGCCGAGTCCGATTTTGGTTTTAAACAAATTAAATGATTTGCTTAAGTGGGAACTTGTATGAGATAATAGATTTAAGTGATGTGTATTGTTTTTGTTTCTGAAAAATACTGCCTAATGTGAGTGATGCACTGTTTTCTTTTTATTTGGACTGGTGTCAGGAGCGATTATTTTTTTGTGGCTTGACACAAATGCCCGACAGTAAAAACTGGATATGATGCCAGGTTTGGTGTGGCAAGATGAATAGGTGTATTTGCTGGCAAATAGTGGACAATTTCAAAGCTACATTAGCAAAAAATCAGAGAATGGTAATTAAGCATGTTACGTCGGACAAGGCATTTTATAGAGTGGATGTTCATATTTAAAGTATGAAAATAGTAAAATTTAATACAGATGTAAATTTATAAAATTACACAGAAATAATATGTTTTTCCAGAGTTATCTACAGGTATACCATGTTATTTAGTATCTTAAAAACAATGAAACCCGAGACTGGCCTATATTAAAGACACATGTACTTGCTGCCGCTAGGCCCAATACCGTGTGTAACGTCAATGTTTCTTGTACAAATTCACAATGTAATGCTTCAAATGATCGTTCGTCGGGTTCTGTGTAATCACGTGAGTAACCAATTCTAGAATTGAACATGTTGAAATCCCTAATTAATAAATATTCCATATTTTGTAATAATTAATAACATTTCTGCCTTCAAGGCCAAATATGCATCAATAGTAGATATGTTGAAGCCTCTGGTGGGATGTAAATGCAACCAATAAGCGAATGATCAATATATTGAAATAGTTTCGAAGATTTCAGCCACGAAATCGCAGTTTGATTTTGGAAATTGAAATCTATTTTATAAAGATTTTCTATAGATTATAACAGTAGCACATGATTTTTGAGAACATTAATCTCTGGGTTTTGTATAATTCCCATTAACAATACCACATACATTAACATGATTAACAAACGACAGTTTTAAATCATATCTAAAAGTTTTTAATTTGCTAGAAAAATTTTGTGCTCGTGTTGGTCTGTCCTATTTCCAACAATGTCTTGTAGTTGACTGATCAGGAATCTATTTTCTTTTGAATATTATACTCACAAGTTTTTTTTTTTTTTTTTTTTTTTTTAAATTGTCTCGTTTTCAATGGCGACCTTTTCAGCCGTTGTTTCGGGCACATTATTGATATGAAAGAAAAATAAATCTGGGTTTTCCGTCATCTTGCGCATCTCGCCATATGCAGAAACAAAATTCACTATATCTTCGTTATTTTTTAATTTATTACCACTGGGCCGATGTCTCTGCTGTCGGAATGTTAATCAGCCAAGGTTATTCACCAACCTAGTAGACAGTACTTTGATGCTGGACAAAACAAATATTTGGCTACTTGCAATATCTTAATTTTAGGTAATTGTTTAAAACTAAGGAGTATCTCCTTCTCGCATAGCTCTGTCTTTTGCTGATTTTTGCCTTCTTTTTGGATTTCTATAGTAACAGTCTCTCTATCAGCCCTTTTAATTCGGTTTAAGGATTTCCTAATATTTTATTCTATATGCACTGAATAATCATGGTTGTAGAAATGCGCATATGCAGAAACTTAATTCACAGAAACTTCGGTATTCTGTTACTCAAATTTCTTTTCTCTTATATACAAGTCGATACAAAGACTATACGCTGGAAATAACCCATTATTTCAGAGATATCTCTCTGCAATAATAGGTTATACTTGAAATACTACGGCTTTATTCCGTAAATTGCACTCGATGGATGTCCTCAGTACTGGTTTTGGCTTCCTTTTTCGATACTTTTGGTAACAAATACTTCTTATTTTGACCATTTTTGGATTACTACTTTCCATATTATGTGATTTTAATGCTGCTGATGAGAGGTTACTCCTTGAAACACGTGTGCAGCATAACTAAATTACTGTTAAATATGCAACTTCGTTATTTTTGTATTTTGTACATTACTCACATTGTACTTTAATCCCATAATAACATTGAACCAAAATTAAACAACACATTTTGTATTAAGTTCCATGTTCGCTTGAAATAACTATTAGAGTAGAGGGCAATGTCTACTCTAATGAAGGGTACAGATGAAGCTCCTAATACATTTTCCAAAACAGTATAGCAATTCTGGCCTTTACGCATATTGGCAAGTATTGAACTATGGCCAGTGGCAAAATCTTCAATACCACATCAGTTACTTGAAGATACTGTTTTTTGTATATTGTTTTTATTGCAAAATTTCACAAATTTACAGGCTACAATACATTAAAAGAGAAAAAGGTTCAAATAAAGTTCAATTTCAGGCGAACAAGGCAAGTTACAATGTTGTTATGCTTATGATTAAAGCCGTAATCATATATAGTCCTAGAAGTTTGGTCCGCATAACTGATGTTGAAGCTGAAACAAAAGAAACAAAATAAAAAAAATATTGGTTTTCCTTCATTTCATTTGGTTTTAGATTGTGTCTGAATTTGCTCATCTCAACTTTGTCAATTGGTACAATTATTCTTGGATAAGACATGCTTAAAAGTTTCACAAATATTGCACAATAAAAATACCAAAAAGAACAAATTAGGATATTTATACAAAATATAGATACAATATTGTTTTGTACATTGTAACATAATGCAAAACGGACATTTTTGGAGAATGACGATGTTAATATCTCTATTTCTTAGCTAAGTTTTATTTTTTAGTATCAACAAGAATATATTTAATTAGCCATGGATATGACGAATTAATCACAGTTGATTTCAGTGTCTAGAAGATTTATGACATTTTGACGACTATATTAAAGAACCAAAAGAGGACATATATAGCCTTCGTTTTAAAATCCCCAAAATGTTTATTATTATGCTTTGTAAAATTTGGATTTGATGTTTTTCAATAAAGACCGACTAATACCTTGAACATTGTGCTTGTCCTGTTTGTATTAAATATGAATCAGTAATTGCACCTTTCGTATGATCAGTTGTTTCAAGAAAATTGCAAACAGTTTTTATCTTAGGTTTATTAATACTGGTTCTAACTCATTATATCGCCCCTGACGTAGTCGGGACGACATATTGTTCTTTGTCTGTTTCTTTATTATTCATTAAGTCTCCCAAACGAAGTTGGGAGACTTATTGTTTTTGTTGCGTTTCTTATTAAGTCTCCCAAACGAAGTTTGTGGAGACTTATTGTTTTTGCTCAATTTTTATTATTCTCATTATTCTTTTTATTATTATTATTCTTTGTCCGGGCCATATCTCGAAGACCTTTCACAGGAACTTCATGAAACTTCATATGTTGGTAGAGGACAATGAGAAGATGTGCCATCCGGTCTTGGAATTTCCAAAATGGCGACCGTTGCCATGGAAACTGAAAAAAGGCGGGAAAATTAAAAGTGCTCAGAATTGGATGAAAATTGACAGGAAGGTTGCCGGGCATGCATAGAATTGATTTTTGGTCTTAAAATTTTCAAAATGGCGGCCGTTGCCATGGAAACGGAAAAAGGCGGGAAAAATCAAAGTGCTCAGAATTGGATGAAAATTGACAGGAAAATGGCATAGCATGCATAGAATTGAATTTTGGTCTCAAAATTTTCAAAATGGCGGCCGTTGCCATGGAAACGGAAAAAAGGCGGGAAAATTCAAAGTGCTCAGAATTGGATGAAATTTCACAGGTGACTAGGTGGATATGGGCGTTCGTTTTGGAGACTTTTGTGTTTCGCTCTGCGAACACAGTTCTTACTTGTTATTCTTCTTTCTTTCCGTCCGGATGAACTTGTCCGAACCAGATCTCTGAGACTGTTTTACCTACAGCTTTCAAACCTTGTAGGATGTTAGCCCCATATATCTAGTTGTGCAACATGCAAAAGTTTTTCTAAAGGGGGTTTATTAAGGGTGCATTTGGGGGGTTCAAAGAGGGGTAGGGTCCTCCATGTTAACCCTATGGGAAAATGAAATTTTGAACTGTTTCCATCATTTTCCTACTGTATACTTTTTACTGAAACACCATGAAACTTCATAGGGAAGACGTGATTCATGTAAGAAAGAGTTCCATGGGATTGGAAATTCAAAATTTAATTCCGTTGCCATGGAAACCATTCAAAAAAGTTGAAATTTTGAGAAAAATTGTTTATTATTGATAATTGTATTTTCATTACAGCTATATATATTACTTTTTGGAACCAGGTATAAAATTGGTTGTAATGGATAATGGAGCATTTGTTTGCTTTGGAAACTAAGCCAAAAGGCTATAATTTTGAGAAAAACGTGTTTTCTGTTGTATATTATGTTTTGATTTCAACAATATGTATAAGTAAATTATATGGGGAACCATACAAAAAATTAACATTTTGAGAAAACATGTTTATTATTGATAATTGTATTATTATTACAGCTATATGTATTATTTAGGTTATGAGGGGAACCCCTGCCCATTTTTTTTTTAAAACAAGGTATGAAATTCATTGTTATGGATAATGGAGCATTTGGTTGCCATGGATACCAAGCCAAAAAGCTATAATTTTGAGAAAAACGTGTTTTCTGTTGTATGTTATGTTTTGATTTCAACAATATGTATAAGTAAATTATATGGGGAACCCTTGCTCAAATTTTTTTGAAAGGGGATTTTATAATGCCCAGGATTCCGATATGGGAGTTCGTTTGGAAGACTTTTGTGTTTCGCTTGTGAACACAGTTATAACTTGTTATTATTATAAAATTGTTTCTTTCTTCCACCTTTTTTTGTCCACGCCAGTTCTCAATGATGCCTGGACAGAATTCATTCATATTTGGTAGAAGTTGGATCACCTTATGAAGTTGTACCTCCACCAAAAAAAAAAAAATCAAAATGGCTGCCATTTCCAAGATGGCAGCCAAGTTACGTCAACATTTGAAATTTTTCAAATTTCAATGAAAGTCATGAAATCTCAAACATGCCTTGACAGAATTCATTCATATTTGGCAAAAAGTTGGATCACCATTATTCGATGGTCCTGCACCGAAAAAAAATCAAAATTGACGCCATTTCCAGCATGGCTGCCACGTTACATCAAAATTTCAAAGTTGTCCGATTCCAACAAAAATTGATTTCTTGATAGATTTTGACACCGCGAACACGATGGGATCATCGAATTGGCTGCCAGGGGGCGACATCAGCTATTGCTGACGAAGTCGGGACGACATAGTATTTTTGGTCCGTTTCTTTGTTATTTTTATGTCGCCCCTGACGTAGTCGGGACGACATATTGTTCTTTGCCCGTTTCTTTATTATTTTTATTATTCATTATTGTTTCTTTCTTCCGCCTATTTTTGTCCAGTGATTTTCTCTGAGATGCTTCAACAGAACTCATTGATACTTGGCACAAAGTTGGACCACTATGAGAAGAAAAAATTTCAAAATGGCTGCCGTTTTCAAGATGGCCGCCAAATTACGTCGAAATTTCAACTTTGCCGGAATTCAACGAAAATTGATTTCTAGGTAGATTTTGACGCAGAGAACAAGATGGAATCATCGAATTGGCTGCCAGGGGCGACAGCAGCTATTGCTTGCAATTGCAAATCTAGTTAATTATTCCTTCTTTCTTCCAAGGATTTTTGTCCACGCATTTTCTCAAAGATGCCTGGACAGAATTCATTCATACTTGGCACAAAGTTGGACCACCATCAGAAGATGTGCATGCACCGAAAAATTTTTCAAAATGGCCGCCATTTCAAAGATGGCCGCTACTCTACGTTAAAAATTGAAGATTTATTATCTCAGGATCAGCTTTGCAGACATGGTTCATATTTTGTATAAATGTTCAGTGACATGAGAGGAAGAAATTTTCGCAATTTTTTTTTAAAATTGCTGCCACTTTCAAGATGGCATCCAAAATACGTAAAAATTTCAACTTTGTCAGATTTCAATGAAAATTGATTTCTAGGTAGATTTTGATGCTGCGAACAAGCTGGAATCATTGAATTGGCTGTCAGGGGCGACATCAGCTATTGCTTGCAATTGCAAATCTAGTATTATTATTGCTTTTCAAATTAATTTTCTTCCAATGATTTTTGTCCGGCTATTTTCTCAAAGACATCTGGACAGAATTCATTCATACTTGGCGAATTCATTCATATTTGGCAAAAAGTTGGATCACCATTAGTTGATGGTCCTGCACCGAAAAAAAAATTCAAAATGGACGCCATTTCCAACATGGCTGCCACGTAACATCAAAATTTCAAAGTTGTCCGATTCCAACAAAAAATTGATTTCTTGATAGTGGTTCAGATTTTGACACCGCGAAAAAGATGGGATCATCGAATAGGCTGCCAGGGGACGACATCAGCTATTGCTTGCAATTGCAAGTCTAGTTATGTCGCCCCAGACGTAGTATATTGTTTTTGGTCCGTTTCTTTGCTATTTTTCATTATTCTTTCTTTCTTCCAAGGATTTTTGTCCACGCATTTTCTCAAAGATGCCTGGACAGAATTCATTCATACTTGGCACAAAGTTGGACCACTATAAGAAGATGTGCATGCACAGAAAAAAAAATTCAAAATGTCCGCCATTTTCAAGGTGGCCGCTACTTTACGTTAAAAAATTGAAGATTAATTATCTCAGGATCAGCTTTGCAGAAATGGTTCATATTTTGTATAAATGTTCAATTACATGAGAGGAAGGAATTTACGCAATTTTTTTTCAAAATGGCTGCCACCTTCAAGATGGCCGCCATAATACGTAAAAATTTCAACTTTGTCAGATTTCAACGAAAATTGATATCTAGGTAGATTTTGATGCTACGAACAAGCTGGAATCATTGAATTGGCTTTCAGGGGCGACATCAGATATTGCTTGCAATTGCAAATCAATTATTGTTATTGAGAAGATGTTCATGCACTAACAAACTGCCATTTTCAAGAAGGCCGCCATTTTACGTGAAAATATTGAGGATTCAATAAATCAGGAACTGAACGGCAGTAGTGGTATATATTTTGTACTACTGTTCAAGAAGATGAGAGGAAGGAATTCATGCAAAAAAATTTTGCAAAATGTCCGCCATATTCAAGATGGCCACCAAAATATATCGAAATTACAACATTGTCCAAATTCAACAAAAATTGATTTCTAGGTAGATTTTGACACTACAAACAAGATGGAATCATCGACTTGGACGTCTGGGGCGACATCAGCTATTGCTTGCAATTGCAAATCTAGTTTTGAATTAATGTTCCTCAAAGTCTATACTTTGAAAATGTTAAAAAGTTGCTATATTGCTTAATTGTAGTTTGTTTGCTATTTTATTTATTGTAACAGAGTGTTTTCTCGTGGGATAAATCGTTGTGCTATATCCTGATTTATATTTTTGGTTTGATTCTAAGCATTTTATATAAATATATTTTGTATGCGTTTAACAATAAAAAATGAAATAACACACTGGCTGATTTGCAAATCAAAGAATTGGAAAATTCACAAATAATAAGTAAAATTAAATAATCATTTTGCCGAGTTATTGAGGAAAAATAATAAGAGAGATTCCAACCCATTCAGCTCAAACTCCAGAACAATCCAATGATTTTACACAGAACATAAATTATTACAAAGTAAAATTCATGGCTTTGATTTAGACTTTAGTGATTTGAATGGCAGTGTCCATGAATTTTCATGGATGATGCAAATATAATAGTTTTTATAATTCATGTTTCCTTTAAACTTTTTTTTTTGCAAGAACTAATAGTACAGATAGTTTCTGTTTAAAATGTGTTAATTATTTATCACTAAAAATGATTAGAATAAAAAATACTATAATCAATATAAAAAAAATATTGAAATAGTAAAGAAATGGATATGTTTGGGTTCTAGTGCTGCTGATGAGGAATTAATTTCCGAAATGGCCATACAGCTCATTAAAATTATTGTAGTTCGAATTAACATATGTGTTTTGGTCTCATGTTCATTTACTCCATATCCTTTCGTGAAATATGAAAAATGCCAGTATAATGATAATATAAACTGCTTAAACGAAAGTAAAAAATGAACAACAGGAAATACCTACACTGGCAGAAAGTTATAATTACATGTCACAATCTGCTAGGGAACTACACAGGAAAAAACAGGATTGACACAAAAGGCAAACGAAAACAACGATAGGAACTCGGGACAGCCGGACTTTTAAAAAAATACAAATGCCTTAAAATAAAGACCATGAAAATAATAAACATAGAAAGTTTTTTTAATGTTTTTTGTGAAATGTACCAAAATTTTTTTCCCAGCCAACATCTGTTTTATTCAAACTTGAATGTCCTACGCTGTGTTTGTTTTTTTTTATTTCGAGCGCTGTTACTTCAATGACAATTTTTTTTCTAAATGTTGTCTCACTGCACTGCCTATCCAGTTAGTTTGAGGCTTAAATGTGACCCTTTATTGTTCAAGTCGTTATTTTCGAATAAGATTTCTCCATATGTTTTGATTATTTAATCGTAGGTGACAGTTAATTGGCAGTAAAATCAGTCATCTGGAATATTATTTTGATGTCTAAAACAGTTTACATAAAAAACAATTCAAAACATTTTCCCATCGAGATCTATGTTAAACTATATTCCCTGTGGCGTCCATTCTGGATTTCTGATTGGTACCAATTTACAAGAGTTTTGTATTTGACCATTAAGTTACCATGCTTAGTTAATATCAGCTTGATGTATGAAGCAATATGCAATATGTTCCCAAAGGGTTCCCGACAACTGATTCGGTTTTCAGCTACAGAGGAGCAAAGACGCGTCTTTATCTGGTGGGCAGGGGGAACCCGTCATTGCGGGGTAGTCAGGTCATAATACGGAAAGCCTGGCTGAGAACCATAGTAGTCGAAATTCGTGGAGAAACGCCACGCTCCATTCAGTATAAAGACCTTTTCTATATTTTTCTAAGGAAAGCAGAGTCACTTGGTCTCGTATAGAAGGCTAAATTTCCTGCCCCTATCGATTTCTCCCCTTTTCCAGTTGTAATCAAAACACTTTCCAAAGGTTATCTGCTCCACCTGTATTTCTTTCTTTTTCAACTTTCAATTAATTTTAATTCATTACATTGTTTTTAAATATTACTCATTCGACATTAGACTGCAACTAATCAATTAACCAATCAATCCCAAAAGGTTGATCTGCAGTTCAAGCTATCTATGATTAGTACTAAATACATACTTTGTCTAATAACCATCGTTTTACCTTACCTAGTTAATATCAACTTTATTCGAACGTGCTTAACACATGTTCCAATTGTACTACGTCTTTATAACCTAAAGACTTCTTCTATTCAAAGTTAACCTATATCTCAAATATTTTTTTTAAATAGATTGATTGATTGATTGATATGGGGTTTGACGTCACCTTCAGCAGTATTTCAGCTATCTCGGTCAGTTTTAGTGGTGGAGATAGCCAGAGTCCCCGGAGAGAACCACCGACCTGCGGCAGGTAACTAACATACCTTATCGCTTATCATTTGTAAGTCGAGTGCACCCTTTTTTTGTAATGTACAAAACGGGGCGCGAACTCACACCGCAGTGGTGATAGACTACAGTGCGTTGTATAGGTAGATAGGTAGTAGAACTACCTTAACCGCTCGGCCACACAGCCCCCTTTTTGAAATAGCAGACAAAGTATTAAAAATTGAGAAAATGTGACAAATAAAGAGCAATAATTATTTCTTAGGTATTTAGATTTTCTTCAAATTTCCTCGTGGATAGATCTTGGTATACTGAACATGTTTGCCATTTAAAATTCACTTCTATATGTTAGAGTTTAAAAAAATACAATTAGAAAAAAAATATAGAAAAGGGGCAATAACTTCAACCCAAATACCTTGGTCTTCAGACTACTTGAACACAATTTTTAACTGAAATGGTACTGACTCAATTCAATCTTGTGGACGACAGACACAAAGTGATGACTAAAGTTAGTTTGACCTTGGTTTCATGATATTTCGCATATGAAAATGGCGGAAAAATGCTCTTATGGACTTTTACCTTAGTATAACATATGTCGAATTTTTCACACGGAAGGAAAATCTGGCCTTGGATGAGCTACATGTACTGAATTCCTTGGTGACTAGAAAATCGGGTGTTATGGGGAAAATTATATTACATAGGAAGAATAGTTAAAACCTGAGAAATCCAAACGCCTTTTTCGAATTTTAAAAACCTCGCCTTATTACATCCTTAATTTGGAGTCAAATCAACAGTGTGTTGTTTTTTCTAAATTTGTTTATTGTATCATTAGTGAAAAGTTAAAAATTATGAAATCATCCAGTACGTTAAATACAAAATGTATCGACAAGTTATTCTTCGAGTGACCTTAATCTTATGTATATCTTAACTTTGTCTTTTACTTGAATTATTCAGTATTAATAGTATAGCAGAAATAAAAGAACTATTTTGGAGACTTAATCAACTAAAATAAATTTAAAATTCCCATATTTCGTTGTGAGTTTATAAAATATGATTTTTTTTTAATTCTGTGTGTTTCTTATAATTCTTGATGCAGTTTTAACAAACATTTTCCCGGCACAAATGCAATGAACGCAATAGAGCTAAAAGTTTGCAATCGTTTATTTAGTGATACTGATCTAAAAAGAAACAAGTTCTTTGTTATTTTTTTAAGATATAACCGCCATGTAGCGAAAGTGCCTTCGAATTTCATAGGAATGAGTCTACTCTGATTTCGATAATATTTGTGTCTTAAAAGACTTTTTTAATTCCCTTTTCGTACGTATATATTCCTTTTATGATTTATTCTTGGGCTAGTGAATTAGGTTGATGATTTTTAAAACGAATAAATTACAAATAAAAGAAAATTAAAATACCACAAATATTTCTTGTTGCTTCACTACTCGTATGGCATGGTAAAATTTTACTAATTGAAATGTGTTTTATAATAAGTTTACTTTATTCAATCCATGCTTTATTACATTTGTCAAATAAAAACAGAATTTTCTAGCATACTCACATGAACCAGTGCCTTCAATTATTTCTCCTATAATTTAACAAAACGTTATGTCAAAGGAAAAAAACTATCAAATTATAAGAAACAAAGATGCAGCAAGCATAACCTACGCACGTAGACGACTCGCTCACAAAATACATGGTTAAGCCAACGCACGTAGATGGCCCGCTCACAAAATACATGATTAGTTTACAATTTGGCTATATACTACATATTTACTTCAACTATATTGTCTATTTAAATTTCATCCAACATGCCCATATTCTTCCGACTACAGTAGAATACCGAAGGAACAAGGGAAGTGATGATCTGAACGAGGGCCTAAGACATGGTAAAAACGGCAACAGAGAAAAACAAGGAAATGAGACAGCCACAAAGCACGGGAATAAAGACGACATTAATAACTAAGAAACTCGTAGTGTGATCTCCCAGGAAAACCGGGAGTGACATCGGGTGCTCCGGAAGGGTAAGCATGTACTGCCCTTCTAACTACACTCGTCACACTATCAGTGAGGCATATATTGTTTTGAAAGACATGTTTCGTAGCGCATTAGTTAATGACATTTACGAGACCAATTGAAATCCATGTTACACGTTACTTCTCTAACCAGCAAGCAATACTACGGTGAAAAGCTTTTGTAAACTTTATAGTACTATAAAATTACAAGGACAAATCGGCAGAACAAGCATCACTGACGAAGACAAAATTAGAATTTTACAGTATGATACGCGAGACAGCACGAAAAACTAAAGTCAACATTGTTGACTACAATTATAACCAGGAGTGACACCAGGTGCTCCGGATGGGCATCCGTCTCACTATCAATGAGTCAATCCAGCGTTGAGTCAAAACCGGTTATATCAAATCCGTGAAGACATGAAATCTAACTGAGAATATCCGTTTTCATTTTGGACATAGACACGCCATTTCTGTTTAAGATGTAATGGTGACTGCCATAGAATTTGTGAAGGGATGAAAGTAATAAAGGCTGAACATATCCTTGACTAAGCAGCTTTTGGGACAGTGTTTTGCTCTAATAAAAAATGGAAATTGCCACCAAAAAAGTTGCATAGTGTAAATTGAAATGTTTTTCTTCGTCATATGATCCCAGGGGGATGATGAGAAATGAACACTACTGTTGTATACACCGACCGAGTCTTTAGCAATAAAAGATAAGCAGACAAGAAAGGAGCTATCAAATTAAGTCGATATTGGCACATCGTAAAAAAATAAATGAATTCAATGTAGTATTAAACATGAACAAGCATTATACTAACGCTAAATAAGACAAGTAAACTAAAACATTCAACCATTTTGTCTCAGTGCTGTGGAAGTACTTTTTTTCGTGGACATCAATTTTCGTTGTTTTCAAAGAAATTTTCATTTCGTGGGCACGTAAATTCGTGGTTTCGTATTCTATGTATTGATACTCTATGGCAAAAATGCATTTCGTTGGGAACTTAATTTCGTGGTTTAAGCGAACCACGAAATCCACGAAAATTGGATCCCAACGAACAATAGTACTTTCACAGTATATGCTCTTGCTGGTTTTGTCGAGTATTCAAATGGAGTAATAGGCACACAGGGTACTCAAATTTTTCTTTATCTTTTCGAACTTTGGTTTAACTCAACATGATGGACAGTGTACTTACCAAAAACTTTTGATGCATCCGTTGTCGGGTCTGTGGCTGTAATATCAGTCGTCATTGGCGTTGTAAATGTTTCGGTTGTTGTGGAGGTTATGGATTCATTTGTTGTTTCTGCTGGCGTTGTCGTAGTGGATGTTGAAGTAGTTGTTGGCGTAGTAGCTAAAGTGGTTGTTGACGTGGTTGTAGACGTTGACGTGGTTGTCGAAGTTGATGTTGACGTAGATGTAGATGTGGTTGACGTCGAGGTTGTTGTCATCTTTTTAATTTCTAATAACGTGGAGTGGAACAGATTATTGTAAGTATCAATCGCATTTTTATTACAAAAATAGCCTACAAATGATATCATGCTCTTGATACGAATTACTCCTTCTCTTCGTAAATCGTGATTCAAGACATAATCTGTATGTTAAAATGGAGTTGCCTCTCTTGTAAATGGGGTAACTTAATAAACACCTGTAATTAAGTTTGTACTGCTTAAGGAAAAAGTTCATGTGATCCTAGTTCCTTATTGAAATTCAAATACCATAACGGCTTAAGTTTCAGTCAGCCCAGAAATTAAAAAGTACAATACTACGTATTAACTAACATTGATGTATAGTATCCACAACATGCAATTTTGTGATCCGATTCGGGAAATCTGTTCCACCTTCGGACATTTCTAGCTTTGTTTTGTTTAAAATGGAAATTTGCATATGTACCGATGTTGCACCTTTTCCAAAGGGAAGTCAGTATTTGGAAATGCACATATCGAAAACTTTTGGGAAATACAGTACTGTAATAAAACACTTTCAGTGAGATTATTTAAAGGGTAACTAATAATAATACATAATGAAACTGGTAATTATCTTCTGAAATGACATGAATGAACCAGAAATATATAAAAATATAAGTAAAATTTCAATCGCACATTTTTCTAAAAATAAATAACCAAACAACAGCAGTAGAATAGCGAAGGGACAAAGGAACAAATTGATCTTGCATAAACACAATGCATTGAGGATTGTGGATAGTAAATAGTGAATGAAAGGATAAAAAGTAAATGCACATGAGACAAAGTCTCTACAAATCCATGGTAAAAACAAACAAGGGAACAACGCTTTTATCTTCATCTTGAAGTCACCTTGTTATCATTTTTCACAAAACAAAGGAACTTAAGAAATTATCAATTGTTAGTCAAGCACGTCTGTGCACATTTTTTATTTAATATAGGTAATCATAGTGCTATTTACCAGAATCAAAAATGGTTTAAAGACGATATTTTGGTGATCATTTTACTGTTTCGTGCAGAATTCTTTTGATTTAGTTAGTAAAGTTGATTCAATATTTTGTTAATGCTGCAGCACAGATTCAAGAAATATGTGACGGTTTTTTTCAAATAAAAGTGTAGAATAAATCTATTTATGTGTGTGTTACGTCATAAAACTATTTTAGGAAATAAATATTGCTGACATCATCGGAAAGCTTTTTATTCCTATTTGTGTTTAAATAGTCAATGGAGGTCAATTACTGAGATTATCGGTATATTTGGTATTGAGTTCTTCTTTTCGGATTACTTTTTTTATTATTACTTCCAATATTATTTGATTCGAATGCTGCTGATGAGAGGTTACTCCTTGAAACACATGTACAGCATAACAAAAATTTACTGTTCATGATGCAACTTTGGTATTTTTGTATTAGAATAAAACTATCCCGAAGTTAAATCGTAAATAAAAATATATAAAGGCCTTCAATAAAGCAATTAATATGATACATAATAAAGGCCCAAAAACCGGATTTCCTTTTGTATGTACACTGAATGAGCATGTGCAAAATTTCTCATTTGACGTCTAACCTATGTCATTTGCTCAACAATCCCAGCACACGGGAATAAATATTTTTTGGTTGTTTCACAATAGCTGTTTTAATTCTTTCTTAAGACACAATGACCACCCTTTGGGTATTTAACATTTCCCCTAATTATTGTAGTAGTGTGGTCCATGTGGAATATACGTTTAAAGTTACAATGGTAGGGTATGGAGTAAATGCACATGAGACAAACTCTCGACAATTACATGATTAAACCAAGCAATAGAAAAACACTTTTATTGTTTTTCTTCATCTTGAAGTCTTTAGAAGGTTTTACATATATAGCTTGATGTATTTTGATTTCAATTCCGATAATGATATATTGCTTTTATACACTACTCTTCAAAGGAGTATAATTACGGAGAATTAACAGCGAATTTTGCAACCTCACTCAATGGGGTTTCCTGCACCATTACTAACGTTGAAGGATATTGTAAATATAATTTTGGGGTTAATTGCCACGACTAATGAAGATGTTTGTAAAAGTCAGAAAAGATAAGGAAGTATAATTATTCGGGTTCAATTTCATTCAAAGTTTTTTATATTCTTGGGTTTGTCAGTTCAAATATTATTATTTTGTGGATATCAGTGTTCTTTTCTAGATCTCAATCAAAACTTGGTACAGATATTAAAAATGACAGGACTGCGGAATCTTTGCAAAGAAATTCAAAATGGCAGATGCTTTCAAGATTGCCGCCAAAATACGTAAAATTCAATTTTTGCAATATTTCAAAAACTGTATTGCAGAAAAAAATCATATTTGGTCTAAATGTTCAGTAAGATCAAAGGAAGGAATTAATTTGACAAAAAAAAAAAATATGAGCAATTTCTTTTTATAATGGCCGCGAAAAATACGTAAACAAATTTCAGCTTTTTCCAATTTCAACAAAATTTAATTTGAATGCAGATTCTGACACCACAAACACGATGCAATAAAGAATAATCAAATGGCTGACATTTCCAATATGACCGGATAAATACGTAAAAATTGCATTTTTCCGATTTCAACCAAAATTGATTCCATTGATTCTGATTCTGCGAACAAGAAGAAATCTTCAAATTGGCTGAATATGACGACATCAGCTATTGCTTGCAATTGCAAATCTAGTTTTTCATTATTCTTTCTTTCTTTCTTCAAGGATTGTGTCCGTGTATTTTGTGAGAAGTCATTACTACTTGGCAGAAAGTTGGACCACCATTAGAAGATATCCATGCACTTGCAAAAATTTCTAAAGTGACCGCCATTTCAAAGATGGTCGCCAAAATTTCAAAAGTGTCCGATTCCAACGAAAATTGATTACTGGGTAGATAGTGACGCTGTGAACAAGATGTTATCATTGAATAAGCCACCGGAGGGGATATCAGTTATTTTTTGCAATTGCAAATCAATTTTTTTCACCGTTTTTTTCTGGTCTTTCCGTCCTAAACATCTCTGACCATTTTCTTAGAAACTGTAGAACTAATCTTCCCCAAACTTCACAGGATGATGGATCACTATCCCAAAAGGTGCAAACATGTCTCCGAATTTCCAAAATAATGCCGGTTGCCATGGGCGCGAAAAAAGGCGAAAAAAGTGCTTTGAATTGGATGAAATTTTACAAGAAGGTTGGTTATAATTAGGACATTGGAAATTTGTTTCTGGTCTATAAGACTTCAAAATGGCACCCCTTGCAATGGAAACTGGAAATGGCAAACAAGGCGGGAAAGTAAAAAAAAATTCAGCATTGGATGAAACGCTACTGAAAGATTAACTTAGGTGTTGAAAATTGGTGTCTGGTGTCCAATACTGCGAAATGGTGACCGTTGACGTCGAAACAGCAAAGGAAGGGAAAAGTCTTCTGAATTGAATATAGCTCAACAGACAGGTTGTATAGATTGTGTAAAATTTGTAGCCCTGATTTCTGATTTGCGTCGGAGTTTGTTTGGGAGACTTCTATATAAATATACTGATACAGCTTTAATAATATCTCCCAATAAGAAGTCCGGCCGAGTTCTTAATAATTAAAGGATAGAATCATTTCATATTTGGCACATCATAAGTTGCCAACATAACATAAGCTGGATCATCATACGTAGATGTACATAAAACCATTTCTGATATGGCCGCTATTTTCAAAATGAAAAGCTGATGGAATCTTTCCAAGAAAAAAATCAGAGATGGCAGACAAATAAACACTTTTATCAGATTAAAGAAATTTTATCCAACTTTTCCACTTGTGTCAAAATTTCATATCTAGTTGGAAGTTTTATTATGATGACCCTAGCCTTGTACAAAATTTTCAAATTCAAAGTGGCTGTCATATGCAAGAAGGCTTACGTTAAAAAAATTCAAATAAAATCTTTCACAAACGCCTCGATAAATTTTCATGAAATTTATTAGAGATGTTCGAAATGACATGACCACGGAATTTATGAAAAAGGATTTAGGAATGGCCGCTGCTCTCAAGATAGCTACTTAAATACGTACAAAAATTCCAACAATATATCAATAACTGCTTTGCAGAAAATGATCGCATTTGATATTAATGTTCAGTAAGATGATAGGAAGGAATTAATTTGACCAAAATGTCATCGGTTGCTACAGAAACGGCAAAAAAGCAGGAAAATTGAAGGTGCTCAGAATGGGATGAAACTTTACAGAAAAATAACCTGCCATATGGGAAATTGGTTCCTTTTCTTTGAAAGCGTCGCCATAGAAACGCAAAAAAAAATGAGACAATTCAAATTGCTTAGAATTGAATGAAACTCGACAGATTGGTCGCTTAGTATGGGTGGCGATTTTTTTTTTATTTTGGTGCTGATTTCTAATTTGGGAGGCTTTGGTATCAGAATCCCCATACAGTTATAAATTATCATGTCTAATTTAAACACGTTTTGGGGTTTTGATGGCATCATTTGTGTTAAAAATCGATATTATACTTGGATGGAAGCGTGTGTTTGAAATGAGGATGTAAATGGTATAAGAAAAGCTCCACGAGGAGAAGAAAGTTATCATCGGTAAGCTGTTTTGTGTGTTTGTTTTCCTTCTTTGTATTGACACAGTACAGTCCACTAAATGACTGGCTATAATACGATTGATTCAGCTTTGCGAATAAAAAGAAAAACTAAAACTATGAAAAATGTAAATAAAAGTTGGAGAACAATATTTAAAAAGCAGTTCCATATCTTAATTTTAGTGGAAGTACGAGTTTGATTATATATGTTAGCGGCAATAAACAAAATCAGGCATTAAGCCTATTTCCTAGGCAATATGCAAATGCATAGGCAGTAATGATACTGACTGAAACAATTTAGGCATAAGTCTGAAAGACTAGGAAATAGACCAATTGCCTGAATAAAATGACCAGGCATTAAGCTTAGTGCCTGGTGACCTTTTTAACTATAATAAAGACTAAAAATATATCATAGTATTTTGCAAACATAGTATTTTAAATCAAAATTAAAGCTTATTCTTACATTATGCAAAACCAACATTTCCCTTGTCACTTAATATAATATACTTATATAAATATCCATTATTTGATTTGTTCATATCGTGTCACATGACATTTGAGATTTTGATGGCTCAACCGGTAAGCATTGGGTAGCATAGGAAGGTCAACCGATATTGAAATTTTAGGCAATAAGTTAGTGCCTAGGCATTAGCTGATTGCTTAGGAAATAGGTTTAATGCCTAATTTTGCTTATTGCCGCTACCATATATAAATCCAAGCTATTCATGGGTAGAGTAGATACTCAAAAAGCAAGAAATTTCTTCAGAAAAGTGTCTTGTATTCTGTATTACACGGAAAGGTAGATTGTTTGAGGAGGGTTAGATGTGATCGTCTTGAGACATTAATTCTGTGTAAGGATACAAAGGCCTATAATTCCGATGTCTCATTATTTTCTTTATTATTTGATGTGAAGTTATCAAACGCACAAACCGTTAACATTGATTCAGCGTAGAAAAAATCGTTAAAAGTTATTTAACACCAAACAAAATAGGCAAATGCAAGAAATATACGACCATTTTTCTAAAAGACAAAAGTACTGAATGCGACTTAATGAAGTCAATAATTGGGAGGTCCTGTAGATATACAAAATATAATCGACTGGCATTATGTAAATTTAAAGGTCAACTCCATCGGAACTTTTAATGAAATAGAATAAAAATATAAAACATATTAGGAAAAATGAAAAATGAGAGTTTACTTTCACAGATTTATTTATCATAGGTATTTGGTACCGATTAAAGAGTAAATGAAAATTGTAAAATTCGTTACTCACCACAAGCATATGTCCACTCGTCTTCTCCGTATAAACAACCGTCATTTTTCTGGTTACATACCCTATCCATATCAATACACCTACCACCAGCACATCTAAATTGACTGTTGTCTTTGCATGAACCTGTGTAAAAATTAATTTTCATATATCTTCGAACCGCCACAATGAACTTGAAATACAAAATAATGATTTGATAGCACGACTATCTGTCGTATTTTTTTAATTAAGAAGTACACAATATCTTAGTTTATATTGTATATACCTCGGGTTTAGAGGATTTGTCACAACCCCACACCACAAAATAAAAAAGAAATAAAAAAAAAATAAAATATAATATAATCGAAATGAAAAAAAATTGAACCTCAATTAAAAAAGCAATTTAATAGTTGGTAGATTAATATTAGCACCGGTGCTGCAAAAAAAATGCTACATACATGTATATGTTAATAAAAAGCGGTTAAGGGTGATTTTTCTTCTTCTTAATAAATGTGTAAGGGTTCTAGTTTGGTCAACCGTCTTGATGCAGTTAAAGGACCTTGCTCCTGACACGGCTACCAATCAAAACATGGTAATGCACATGATTTAATAATAAGATATGATAAATTGTCATTATCAATTAAGAATGTCCTTAAGACTAAATGTTGATTGCTTTGATAGGTATTTCTCTTTAAGGAATTGTAAAAACTTTTCAAAATTTGAAAAACTCTATTTAATATGTCGCTTTAAATAAAAGTAACTGGTCCATTTCTAATTATGTTTGACGTTAAATTCAGGATGAATTCTAACTGTTAAATTCCTTGAAATGAAAATTTAAATAGGGAGGTAATTTTCAAAAACAAAATTAACTAATTATTCACTACTTTTGTGAAAAAAATAACTAATAATTCACTACTTTTGTGATAATTAGATAAAATATCTGTGACCCCTCCTTCTTCTTACTTTTAGTTTGATACAAAAGCTAGCTATGTATAAGAGTAATCAAAATTTTGATGGAAACAAAATGAATAATTTGGAAAAAAAGATAATTTTCTGAAAGGTTCCAACAAAAATTTCATATTTTTAGCTTAAATGGTCCGTGATCCTAAGTTTGATTCTGCAAGCTATTGGATAATTCTGATGGACTTTGTTTATACCGCCGCACTATCTTAATATGCTAGTATTAAGATACATGTACACTAAGTTGATCTACAGTATAAAAAATAGTTCTATTTTTATGCGTAAAAAAATCAATACATCAATACTTTGAGAGGGAATCACAAATTAATGAACACTTTTTAGCTAAGGGTGATTTATGTTTAATCGATTTGTAGCGGTTGAGCTTAATTTGTTCTCGTCAATTAGAATTTAGTTAAAGAATTGTCATATAGGAAAAATTATAAATGCACTTCCATTTCATAAATAGTTTGTTTTTTATGTGGTATATATTTATTTCAATAGGTTTAGAAATCAAGTATTTCTTCTCACTGGTATCCGAGGCGGTCGTTTCCGCCTTCAATTACACGAGAGTTCCTACCTCGAAAGTCTCGATTTGATTGGTCTAAATTTTAAGAAGATTCATTGTTATTGTATTGTGAGATCTTTTAAACATTTTGTTTTCACTTAACGGAACACGTGTTATATTGTATAAATTGCTTGCAAGGAACCTTTGAAATTAGTACTTTACTTACAGCCTTCATGTTCATCCTCGCCATCAGGACAATCTACCTTCCGGTCACATTCTTTGACGAAGTTAATGCATTTATTGCTCTTGAAGCAGAGGAAATTGTTGTTGCACTTCAGTTCTAAAAGTAGCATTAAAAATCCCAATCGAAGTTTCCAACACTCCACATATATGTTCATACATATATGTTCAAATATATGCATGAAGAAAATTTACCATTTTATTCTTACAAACATCTTATGTTTTAAGAACTCTGACAACATAATAGATAATTGCTCATACATATAATTATGTTCAAATATGTAACAACATACCGAATAATACCGAAAGAAAAACAGAAGTGATGATCACAAACATCAAAGGCCAAAGACATGGCAACAACGCTCAAATAAAAAAAGATATAACAAAGACCTGAGACGGCCACAAGGCACGGAAATAAAGAGATGACATTAAGAACTAAGGCACTTTCTAACATTCGACTTGATGAGTGCCCTGTGTTTGTTGTAGTTGTCCACTAAAGAATTCCGCTAAAACCGGTGTTAGGGGCCGTCTTGAACTTACTATGAGGTATGAGCAAAGCTCATTGTTGAAGGCCTCATGGTGACTTCAAGATGAAGAACAACAATAAAAGCGTTGTTCCTTTGCTTGTTTTTTACCATGTATTTGTAGAGACTTTGTCTCATGTGCATTTACTCCATATCCTTTTATTCACCACGCATAGTGTGAACTCCCAACGGCTAGTATAATTACTGGGGCAAGAAAAGTAGCAATGTCCAAAAAATTAAATATAATATGAATCCCGCGTTATATTTATTCCACTTTGCTATAAAGAATTCATATTGCTGAGACCATGAAGAACTGTTATTTCAATAAACAAAACGTTTATATGCAAAATGAGTTGCAGACTCAAAATTTAAATGAAAGAATCAATGCTACTATAAAATGATACTGCAACTTTCTTACATCATCATTTTTCTCACATTTGAAAGTAAAAAGTGACATTTATTAATGTTCTTAAAGACTAACAATTTTCAAGATTTCTGTTTTTAAAATATGAGTTAATCATAAATAAAAACATATCGAAGTAACGGTGGATTTTGTCTCTGCATATGCGCATTTCGGCAATTTATGTCTTTTCAGTGCGGATAAATTCAAAACAGTTGAAAGTCGATTTACCAAAATATGTGTAAAAACTCGTAGAGAGCAAATAACCAATCACCAGCCCAGTAGTCAGTACTTCGATGCTGACCCAAAAGCCGATTATTTTTTAAACCTTCCAATATCTAAAATTTTGTAAATTTTATTGAAAACTAAGGAGTATCTCCCTCATGCAAAGCTCTGTCCTTAGCTGATTTTGGCTTTAAATTTAGATGACTTTAGTTATTTGTTCTCTATCAGTTTTTAAACATCTTTGAGTTTATGGTCTTCCAAACGTTTAGATTTTATCTGCACTGATGAGACATAAGTTGTCGAAATGCGCATATGCAGAAAGTAAATTCACAGTAACTTCGGTATTTAGTAATTAGATCTCAGCTATTGACATAGTTATTCAAGAGGGAGATACTCCTTAGTTTTTTTAACAAAATGATTAATCAATTAATAATTAATGCGAATGTCTTAGATTTAATTATTTTTTGTTGCACAAGTGATATTTGCTGACTTTTACAAATTTGACATAATCCCGACCAATCAGTAGCAATGCTCCATAATATATATGCAACGCATGTTACGAATAAATTGCTTTACGTTTTTCCTCGTATTCGTTAACGAACAATAATTAAAGCTTGTGGAAAAGTCGAGATTCTAAATTGCAATCTCTTTAAGGATGGTCACTCCTCAGGTTTTATAAAGTGTCTCTGACTTTCGGAATTATCTTATTTTTTCAATCATGATACATTAGAAACTGTTGCACACTGACCCTCACTTTTCTTTTCAAAAGATGATTGTATACTTCAATGGGCTTAGACAAAATTTGATAAAATTTTCGTTTCCCTTCATTTCATCTTAAAAGTTGATTGCCTTAATGGCAAGTGAATGAAAAGTCTTGAGAAGTTTTGTTTCCCGCCAAAATTTAAGGCATTTTAATCTCAAAAACGTCCACACCGACCTTTCAACATTTTTCACTTACAATGATATATAATCAATTTTCTAATAATTAGACATATTGATTTTCAATCCTTGATAGGGGTGATAATCTTAAGGAGACTAAAAGTGAAATAAATATACTCTCAAACAGTTTGTAACTTGAATTTAATTGGATTGGCATCATTTGTTAAGGTTTCACTGCTAGCAAGATTTGTTAACCACTAGCAACGGGAGTTAATGCCTGAAATTAACACCCACTCCGTTCAATATATATAAATATTCTTACTTTCTTGTCATTTTTGTGGTTGACAACAATAATTCAAGCTAATTTCGTTTATGATTGAATAAAAATGACTTATTAATAAATTAATATTAAGAAAGAACTTTGCCAGAAACTGTACAGAGTGGTTTTATTTTGGTAAACAACACATTCCAAATAGTAATATAGTTATGACAATGTATATTAAACATTCAATATAATAAAAAAAAACATATTGCCCTTGGATGAAGGTGTTAGAGTAGATTAACACCTTCATTCAAGGGCATTATTTATAGAGAGTATTAATACCGGATAAATAAAACCTTTGTTATAAAGAGTAATGCATCGAGGTCAGATGGAAGATAGAATAAAGCCTAGTGAAATCATTGGCCCATTTATATAATTTTTTTAGATAGAGTTTTGGGCTGATAAAGAGTTTCAAATCTAAGGAATACCTCCCTCGTGCAAAGCTCTATTCTTAGCTAATTTTGGTTTTCCATTTAGATCATATTTGTTATATATTCTCCATCACTTCTAAAACATTTTTGAATTATAAATATTCAAAATGTTAAGATTTTGTCAGGACTGAAGAGACTTAAGTTGTCGAAATGGCTATTTGTAGAAACCAAATTTGCAATATTTTCGGTATTTAGTTATTTTAAAAGTAACGTTCATTTCAATCAAAAGGTGAATTCGATTTGTATACGACGTGTGAATTGCATTTAAGTCGATAACCTTGAATGAAGCTGGTTACGGCCCTTGTCGAATGTGTTTCGAGGCTAGCTGTTTTTTTATTTTATTTTATCTTACCAGTTGCACAATTTTCTGGTTCATCTTCCCAATTGTCACAATTTTTTATTCCATCACATCTGTATGGAATATAATAGCATTTAGTCACTTCCTCATTACAAGGAACATGTCCTTTGCCATAATACTGGCATTTCCCATCTGCAAAATCTAAAAAAAAATGTATTGGATTTTCATTGGTTGAAAATCGATTGTTTTACATCAAAATTTGGAATTGTACTCACGATACTTTGGTCTCCCAAGTCAAGTGTCTGAGGTCCACTCAAACTTACATTTGTGGGGAAGGACATATAGATTTTAGACACTAGACTTGGGAAGATGTAGTCTTCCAAGTAGCGAAATAACAACTGAATCTTAGAACTCATTTAATGTCACTGTATCTTTGGTTTTCCGATGTTGCCATTGTCCTAGGATTGGTTCATTTTGGACTGACGGTCGATTCTCACTTACTCAGAATAAATACCATTGCCAGACTGCATAAAGTTAAGATTGTTTGTTTATACCAGCACTCCGATGTTTTAGCATATCTTTTGTTGAGCCGTACTCATGGTATGTGTCTGTCTCTTTGATTTTATCCGATCTTATCAATGTACTTTGATTATTCGTTTTAGATTAAAGGTTTGATTGTCACTTTCTTTATTATTCAAAAAGTTGTAATATGTGTGTGAGACACCTCAATATTTAAAGATCCAGTTGTAATTTAAATTAAGGAGCATTTTGAATTTTCTTGCTCTTTGAATTTTGTCAAAATTGTATTTGTTATTTATTTCAAACACAAAGAAAAGAAATATATTGAATACCTCGAGCATGACACATTGCTATTTCATCTGAACCGCCAAGACAGTCAACTTTGCCATCACACATTTTACTTGCGTCAATGCAAACTCCATCTTGGGCATGGCATTTGATTTTTCCTGCTCCACAATCTGTTTGACGAATAAAGTTGTTGTTAACAATATTAATTGAACAGCATGTGTATGTTACATGAGGCGTTATGTATTATACCTATCAAACTAAAATGTTGAAATATACTTATATTTTTTATTTCATCTTTTTGAAAGCTCTTTTTTGTAAAACATTTTGAAACAACAATGCTTTCAACTGTAATTCTAGACATTTATATTCAAATGTGGCAACAAAGCAATATAACAGCAAGTAAGTGTGTTGAATCACTATGGACCAAAATCATGTATAAGAAATTCCAAATAAAGAATAAAAGAAAACACCTATAATGGCCGAAAACTAAAACGACATGCCACAATTCACAAGCGAAATGCACTAGAAAACCACCCATGAAACATGAGACACGTATTCTTCGTTTCTGTTCACTTATTATCGATCTTCTTTAATTTGTAGGTTACAATTTGTTTTTCATACCGTTTGTTTCAAGTTGTCAAGTGTATACTCACTTCTGTCGTTAAAACCATATATCTGTTCCACTGTATAGCGTGTTTCCTTTTAACTATCTCTTTGAGCTTGAAATTTCTTTCTAAAGATCAAGCGACAGGTCTACTCTATCGTTATGCATCGTGTTATCTTCATGTTGAATATTTAAAATTCATTTCCCTTATGTTAAGTAGACAAGGAAGTGATCGATTTGTTCTTTTGAACATCGCTTTAATATTTCATCCCAAATGATTACATTGAATCAGGTGCAAATATTTATTTGTCACCAAGATCTTTGATTTGGAGTATTCTTTTAAAAGACAGATTAAATGGTTAGTTTTCAAAGCCACGTGGAAACGGAAGTGACGATAAACGATATTGAATGTGCAACACCAGTATTCAACATCCAAGGTATTTCAATACAAAGAAAAAACAAATTGGGACACTCTTTCTAGATAAACAATCCCACATCAGTGATCTTACAGTGTACAAAGTTAAAATAAACCCCACATGTGTAGTAAGGAATCAAAAACGAGGACAGTCCAGCCAAAAGGAATCCAAGATTTTGTTGTAAAGTTGCATTTATTTCATAAAAATTGTAACACGCTATTAATATTCTCAAATCTTCATTATGATTTTATATCTGAATATAAAGTTTAGAAAATCAAATCATGCTGTTAAAGTGTTTCTTTTGGAATATCATATTCAGTACTGTACTAGAACTACTATTAAAACAGGTATAAAACTCACCGCCACACAGTGCTTCGTCATCTTTTAGTCGACAATCGTTTTCCTTGTCACAAAACTGAGAATATTCTATACATTTTGGTATGTATAAGCATTGATACTGGTTTTGAGTACACCCTTGACCTGGAAAAGCCATTATTTTTTGCATATTTATATTTACAAACATCATGGGTCAAAGTATAATTTTATGATACCACTTCCTGAAAATAATTGTCATTTCACGATTTTTACTTTAGCGATGTATAATGTATATGGTTTGTAATTGGAAAGTGAATAAACATACTTTGTATATGGCTACTGATAGTAATAAGCATACAAACATTTATTATGCAAATTATATTTTAACATGAAACAATTCACTGTATATCGATTAGTTGGTTAGATCTGGCCTTTATTCCTGCATTGGATTTAATTCAAAATTAATTACAAAATCTAAGGAAACCATTTTTATTGAATTAAATGTATTCTTTCATAGAAAAATATGAAAACGGCAAAAAAGTATATCCCTGTATAGGGGTTTATAGTTGCGTTACACAACAGTTACGGTTCCCAGTTTTCGGATAAATTCGTCGGGTTTGATTTTTACAGTTTATTTTTAGTTCCTCAAGTTTAATGAAATTTAGACTTAGAATGAAATATTATTATACAATTATTGTGCTTATCACGTAAAATGCGAATAGCACGAAAATTAAAAACCCGTAAAATATAACAATTATAGTGAATGTGTATGCTTTTCGTAAAACTATACATACTAGTATATATAGAATGAATTTTTAAAATAAAGTAAAAAATGTTTTTTCTCTAATTCCTATGCTGTTCTCGTCATTTTCAATCTGTTGCAGATCAAAGTGTTCTCCAATATGTGGATAAACGGATCTCTTGATTTCATTGGATATTGAAAAGGTCACGAACTTTTCTTAAAATAGCAAAATATACCTTAATTAAATTATTTCGAGTATAAATCAATATAAAATGTATTTTCTCAAAGCATACATTGTTTATTTATCTGGAATCATATATGATCGATTTGCTTTTGTTGATTTCCATGCAATCTAAATTTCATATCCGATGTCGTCACAGTATTTATTGTAGAGGCCTCGATGGGGTAGAAACAAAAACACGTGAAAAATGTCATTAATTTTAGAATTAGGGAAATAAAATCTTTCATTTGCAAGTCGTTTATTATCATGCTAAAGCCCTAACTTTTCAGTTTACCCCTTTCGACAGTAGAACTATGATAATTAACGACATGAAAGGATAGAAACAATATATAATACATAAAACTTACCCACAGCGATGCAATCGTACAGATCATCACCTAGCGGACAGTTTTGACCCTGACATAAAGCACTGGCGAGTACGCAAGTTGTGTGATCCCAACACTTATAACTAGTTATTTCATTACACGGTTTACCTAAAAAGAGTATTACCGAGAATTGTTTATACGAGACGCACTGAAGACATTTCCAAATATACGTAAACTATACACCAAAAACTTTAGTCTCGGTTACCTTGTCAACTGCCACTTTAAAGCTAAAAACCAAAACTTTAAAGTCTTAATTCAGTTACCTTCAAGTGCCACTTTAAATATATTTTAAAGGCTACAAGTACAATTTTTTAATGTATCTCGTATTCTCCTTAAGTTAAAAATAAATCAGGATTCAATATCTCAGGAACTGCTTTGCAAAAATGGTCATTTTTTTGCATAAATGTTTATCTTTATCCCATTTGAACTTTAATGATTTGTACAGGCAGATTTGACACTGCAAACAAGATGCAATGGAAAATAATGGAATGGTTTATACTTCCAAGATTGCCGCAATAATAAATCTCAATTTTAACTTTGTCCGATTTCACCAAAAAAAAAAATCTATGTAGATTTTAACGCTGCGAATAACAAAGGTCATCCAATTTGTTGTCAGGAACGACATCAGCTATTACTAGAAATTTCAAATTTTTGTCTTTGTAACTAAAGTGTATTTCTTCTCTACCGGATTTGACTTAAGTACTGAAGTTGACATGCTATACACGGCGGGTTTTTATATGAAGCAGGAGGTGCACCTGATCTCACTTATGGTTCTTTATTGGGTCCGTGTTGTTCATCTTTGTACGTTTGTTTGACTTCATTTCTCTTTTCTGAGCCGTAGTCATGACTTTATTGCTTTGTTTTTCCGATGCTGCCGTTGTCCTTCGACATATAATATGCCATTATTATAAATCGATTTAGACTGAGAGTTCGGTTCTCACTTACTTTTGTGTTGCAATTTTACATATAAATTATAATCTAGAAAAAAACTTTGATAGCTATCAAACACTTTTAAACATACCTGACGGGACTTTGTATGTAGAACTTTGCACCTGCAATCCTAGTGAATGTAAGAAAATCAGATTCAACGGAATGAAATTCTGAAAGTAAACAAAATAAAAGAGAAAGTTAATGATATTTTATCAAATTTAATTAATAAGAAAACTATGTTACTTTGTGAATATTTAAGATACTTCCACGACCATAACGAGATTCCTTTAACTATGCATAATAGCCTTATAATACTAAATATATAAGACTCTACTGGCCCACATTTGTACAAAAAGTTAATGATTGTGCCATCATATTCTGAACAAAAAGAAGGTTAAAGATGTTTACTTTTTACTAGACTATGAGCCATCAGATTATGCATTTGGAGACCAACAATAATATTCACATAAGCAGATTCATACATGACTTTCTGTTTTGAAATATTTGCACCCCATTCCAAGAAATAATCTTTGATGTAATGGGGTATATAAAAGGTTATGTTCATCTCAAAGTCTGATTCTAAGTTTACCACCTTTAGTATTAGGCTTACAATTTTGCATTTTATACCAAGCATTTGTCCATTACATGGTTGTATATTATAGATATCGCATGCAATTTCCATGTGACAATTTTAGACCAAAATGTCGATCTTAGATCCGAATTTGTCAGAATTCTTTTTTCAGAACTTGATTTTAAGTAGTTGCCATATTTGAATGAAAGTAATGAGAATTTAATAAAAGTGTTCTGAATTAATAGGACCGAATAAAGGGTTGAAAATAAACATATATAATAGGTTCTTGATTTTGAGATACAAACAATTAAATTTTGTCGAGAAATGTCCATTCCTGGGATTTTCACGGGAGTTGCATAGAATTTTTAAGCCCATAAAATTGAGTGAAGAAGTATATAAATGTTTTGAAATTCTCTCCGAAATTCCTCAAATGTTCGTGCTATTAGAATATAAAAAAGTGAATGTTCATGTGAAGATATGGAAAACGACAGAAGAGACCGTAAATCTGACCAAATGTGGTTAAAACTTAGCCTTAATGTACTACTTACACGGCACGGGACTGTTAATATTCGAGGGAAATAATAGCAATGTATCCAAGTTCTTTTCCAAATTCCAAAGACAGTGCCATTTATTTATTTATATATTTATTATTTATTTAATTATTTTTTATTATTAGTTTTTTTTATATGTTTTGTTTTTTTTTATATGGCAGTATATGAAAGAGAGTTGTATATTTAGTCTAGGCATCTCAAGCTCGTGCAAAAAATCAACAAGAATGTTAACAATGATGTGACTGATTTGAATAATTAAATAACAAAAAAATCTAAATCGTTAAATCACATAAGGTAGCAAATTAAGATTCGCGAATTGTTATTTGATATTTGAAAGGATGACGTACTAATACTGCCAAAATGGCCCAACTTTTTCCTGTATGGTAATTTATAATGGATTGGTACAGATGATTTGATTGGTAAGGTTAAAAATGTTTTTATTAAAAAAGACCATTTTTTAATCGATTTAAAGTATTGCTAAAATCATTAACCAACTCAAAACATTAATGAAATAAAATGTTTCTTAATAAGTACTTCTTTTTTCATTTCTTTTGGAGTATAGCTTTCCCTATTATTTGAGTCTAATGCTGCTAATAAAAGGTTACTCTTGAAACACGTGTTCAGAATAACGAAATTTTCTCTTTACTTTGCGCCTTTGGTATGTATATAGATATATAATAACTAAATACCGAAGTTACTGTAAATTTACTTTCTGCATATGCGCATTTCGACAACTTATGTCTCATCAGTGCAGATAAAATCTAACGTTTGGAAGACCATAAACTCAAAGATGTTTCAAAACTGATAGAGAACAAATAACCAAAGTGACCTAAATGTAAAGCCAAAATTAGCTAAGGACAGAGCTTTGCATGAGGGAGATACTCCTGAGTTTTCAATAAAATTTACAAAATTTCAGATATTGTAAGGTTTCAAAAATAATCGGCTTTCGGGTCAGCACCGAAGTACTGACTACTGGGCTGGTAAATACCCTCGGGGACTAACAGTCCACCAGCAGTGGCATCGACCCAGTGGTAACAAATAACTAAATACCGAAGTTACTGTAAATTTACTTTCTGCATATGCGCATTTCGACAACTTATGTCTCACCAGTGCATATAACGCAAGTCAAAATATCTGTTTGTCTAATTCCTGTAGCGATTAACTAAAAAAAAATTCTAACAGTGTCCATGTTGAGGTGGTAATTCCTTCGTATTTAAAAACAATACAGTGTTCCGAGACCCATCTTTTAATATTGTTCAATTTATGCTTGTTCAATTAGGTCAATTTTCAAATTTATAGCTCAATTTTCAAATTTAAATTTAAATGATTGGTGATGAGATTAGATTAAGGCTGCAATGTGTCACAATTACTAAACCTTCGTGTCGTTACTTTTATGAAGAAACCTATGGCTAGATAACGACAAAACTTTTTTTAGTATTTTAAAACAACGCAGTGGAACTAATATTTTATAACATAATATTCACATATCAGTTTTAGTATATGTTTTTTTCAATTGAACAAAATTAATACATTTGTCTCAAAGAAATGTATGTAACTTTTAAAAATTCGACGAGTTGCATCAATTGCTAAAACAATCTGCTTATGTCCACAGTAAAGGAATTACTTTAATGCGCACTTAGTTTCATCAATTTTTCTTTTGAATTACATGCCTATACAACTTTTTTTTCTGGAAAGTAACGGCCATGTTCTGGTAATATATTGTACGAAAGGATTTGGAGTAAATGAACATGAGACCAGACACATATGCTAACTCCTACTACGAGTTTTGATGAGTTCTATGACCATTTCGGAAATCAAATCCTCATCAGCAGCACTATGACCCAAACATGAAGACTTCAATGACCTCATAGTGACTTCAAGATAAAGAACAACAATGAAAGCGTTGTTCCATTTTCTTAATCTTACCATGAAGTTTGCCCCATGTACATTTACTCCATATCCCTTTATTTGTTTAAAGGAATGTCTAAAATGCATTTAAGCAAACGAAATCCGCATATCAGTTAAACCACGCAAAAGCTAAAGTCAAAACTGCATTGAAGGTAGGATAGAATAAAAAAGATAACAGGAAACGCTTACGATCGGCGAAAAACACAGCCACATGCCACAAAGTAAATAGGCACTGCACAAAAAAAAGAAAAAAAAACAAAAAAAAGAAAAAAAAAAACAAACAAAAAAAAAACGTTAACAACGATAGGATACCTGAATTCAATAAGAAATACAGCTAAAAAAATAAGCTTTAACATATCCTGTTCCGATAGAAAGGGGCAAGCCGGGTTTATAAATGGTTTCTGAAAATTTGACGTTCTTTATAAAAAAAAACAAAACAAAACAATAAATCTCACAATTTTGTTATGCCCAGTTTTCTTGCTAGTGACTAGTTGAGTGTCCTGTGGTTTTTTTTTTGTAGTTTTGATATTGTGATTGTTTTCTGTTAGTCTTTTTGTCGGGCAACGGATATGTAAATATATATGTTTGTTGACGACCCCACATCCATGTGCACAGATATTTTAAAATAATTTCACCTCAAGCCGATGCTAAGGACAATCTTGAATTTAATCTGAGGTATAAGAAAGCTCATTGTTGAATGTCTCATGGGGACTCCAAGATGCAGAATAACAATAAAAAGCGTTGTTCCAGTGTTTTTCACTATGAATTTATAGAGACTTTGTCTCATGTGTATTTACTCCATATCCAGTCGATGTTACATTATGAAATTTAAGAATAAAATGTTTTGTATATACTAGTATCACTCAATATAAAGAAAAACAATTAAATTTAATAAATATTTCTCTGTCCTAAAACTAACCGTCATTTATTTAATGATACTTACCATACTTTATTTTCAACTTGAATATTCTTCTAATTGTCCGCATAAGTAAATATGATCAGACTATGCACTGACGGCGGACAAACTGACACTGCACTGATAAAGGTGGGCGTGATCTAGCTTAAAAGGTAATTTAAATGCAGATATTGGTGTAAAAATCGTGTAACATTAAGTCTAACCAATATTGTCAGAATAAATAAAGCAATATATTTATATAATATTGTAATGTTTAAATTGGCTTCTTTTATTAGGCCTTTTGTATTTTTAATCTAATTAGAATTGTTTATACTTACAGTACACCACAAGACAGAGAGATGTCAAGTATGTCTTGTTCTGTTGTTGGTGGACTGTTAGTCCCCGAAGGTATTCCACCCCTACAGTAGTGAGAGCTAGCATGGGCTGTGTTTTCTCCCAATTCAAACATTTTTAAGATAATATTTTCCACATTTTCTTGACACCGTTTCCCTATTCCAGCCTTTTTTTCTTTTTCCCCATTTCCCACTTGTTGTTTTTTACCATTTCCCAAAATTTCTTATCCATTTTCCCGTTTTTCAAAAGCGTGTCTCCTCTCTCAGTAGTCTAGTACTTCGGTGCGAGCCCTAAAATAGAAAATATTGCTTCAAATAAAGGATTATTTCCCTCATGAAAGGCTATTTCTTTTTTCTGATTTTGGCTTTAGATTTTTATCCTTCTGGTTATCTTTTCACCTTTAGCTTTAATATATCTTTCGATTTCTTGATTTCCAATGTTTTTATTTTATCTGCACTGATGAGATATCAGATGTCAAAATGGTTATATGCAGATTGTTAATTTACTGTTATTTCCATAGTTTGTTATTTTACATCCTCTCCATTCAATATACATGTATACTAATTATAACATTTACTTTCATTACAGCATACTAGCATACTAGACTTGTAAGTCTCGCCATTTGTTACAAATAACAAAATAACGAAGTTGCTGCTAATTTGGAATATGCATATGCGCATTTCGACAACTTACATGTATATCTCTTCAGTGCAGATCATATCAAAATGTTTGTTAATTTATATACCAAAATATGCGTATAGGCTGATAGAGAACATTAACAGATAAGATTTAAATCGAAAAGCCAAATCAGCTAAGAACAAAGCTATGCAAGAAGGAGATACTCTTTAGTTTGGAACAAAATTTTGTTCAATTTAGATAATGCAAGTTTCTGGATAAAATCGGTTTTTGGGCCAGCCACGAAGTACTGGCTCTTGGGTTGATGAATATCCTCGGAGACTTATAGCCATAAAACCGAAATAAAACACCCTATTTACGAGCCAGCTATTACTGTAGAAGTATTTTTCTTGTGGATATCATCTTGATGATTTGGAAACAAATTTCACCTAAAAGATAACAAAATAAGATTGCTACGAGTAGCCATATGTCCCCCGCCTGACAAGAAAATCAAAAGAAGCCATGTCAGAAAATTTATAGTATTGCATTAAAATGAAAGATACAGGTTCTTGTTTACAAAAATTGCTTTAGAAGCTTAAAGATACCCCGAATTCATCTATGATACGCCTGTAGTACAAGCATTAAGGGTAAGGGCCAAATTAATGTCGTTTAGGGCCCATATCTCGTTCACACTCAAAGCTAGCGCTTTGATTCCTGCGCCAATCGATTCAGCGACCTATTCACTCTGATTAAACATCTCAAATGCACGAAAATAAACAAACAATACTAAAAAATTAAGGGTTACTTAAAGTAGAACTTGTTTTTTATATTTTGTTGTATTTCTGTCACTTTATATAACCATTTTACTTTTTATAGGATGTTTCTGTGTTAAAGTTTACATTAATGTCATAAGGTATCACCTTTTATGTCACTTGATGTCGATGTTTGGTTTTATGTTTTGATGTCAAAGTTTACTTTTTGTTTTATACTTTGTTGTGTTTTTGTTCATATTTAACATATGAACATTATGTTTTCATGTAACAGTTCATTTGATGTTTTTATGTTGTCATGTATTGTTGTGTTTGTGTCCATATTTAACATATCATAATATATGTTTTCATGTTACAGTAACTGTTTTTATAATGTTTTTATGTTGTCATTGTTGTATGTTTGTGTTCATATTTAACATTTAATTTTGTGTTTAGGTGTTCAAGTTTGCATTTGTTGTCATTGATTGTTGTATGTTGTATCACTCAATGTTAAGGTTTTAACAAAATTTTAATGCTTTTATATTTGGTTCATTTTGTCTCCAGTGTCCATTTGTTTTCATAGTTTGTATCACTTCATATTGATGTTTAGACTTGTTTATTTATATTTGTTGTTCATATCATTGTGTTTTCATATGTTGCATCACTTCATGTTGATCTTTAACCATTTATGCTTGTATATATTGTTCATATTGTCTTCAATATCAATTTTTTTCGTATTTTCTATTACTTCATGATAATTTTATGTTTGTTTTTGAAGTCTATATTGTCTTAAATATTAAGTTGTTTTCACTTGACGTTTATAGTCAGCATATATATACCAAGTGCTTCCATATCTTCTGTCAATTCCTTTGAGATTTCACAATACGTTTCTGTCATTGAAGTTTAAATCAGTGTCGTTTGTGATTTGTGTCAATTCTTAGTCATAGTTGACGTTTCCTTCTGTGTGTTTCAATGAAATATGATTTTCATTAGTGTCAATAGGGTAAAAGATCTAATAAAACTAGGGTAAAGTTATGAAGTTATGAAAAAGGATTAGGGCCGAGATGGATAAGTAGTGACTTAGCTGTGAGGTTAGGGTTATGGGTAATGTTATACATTATTAAAGAATAGGGTATGATGACGGCTAAGTTTATTGTAGGGTTAATTTTGATAGAGTAAAACTAATTTCATCATTGTGGGATGATACCATTTTTAACTTTAATGTTTGTTTGAAAACTTTAGGTTAGGTTACCATTAATTCTTTATAAAGAAAATGATTTTCAAGTTAAAGATAAGTATTATTTTAATTATTTGGGTTAGGGTTACATATATCTTAATAATTGGTGATTAGGTTATAATCATCGATGTTCAGGTTAGGGTTTAATTTAGTGACAGTTATGGTAATGTAGTTCAGGTTAGAAAGAGTAAATCATAAACATTGTTTGGATATTTAATAATTAGCCAAAATAGATAACATTAAAATAATTTAAAAAAAAATAAATACATTAATTAAAATAATCATACAAAATCAATAGAATAAAAAAAAACAGTAAAAATTAATTAAAAATTATAATAGATAATGAATATAATAATAAAAGAAAAAATTAGATAAATAAATATAATAATGAGAATAACAAATAAAATAAATAAATATTATAAATATTGGTAATAATAATAATAATAATGATTAGTGATTAGGTTATAATCATCGATGTTCAGGTTAGGGTTTAATTTAGTGAATGTTATGGTAATGAAGTTCAGGTTAGAAAAAGTAAATCATAAAAATTGTTGGGATATTTAATAATTAGCCAAAATAGAAATAACATTAAAATAATTAAAAAAAATAAATAAATACATTAATTAAGTTAATCATAAAAAATCAAAACAATAAAAAAAAGATTAGTCAAAAATTAATTAAAAAAAATAGATAATGAATATAATAATAAAGAAAAAAAAAAATAAATAAATATAATAATGAGAATAACAAATAAAATAAATCAATATTATAAAAATTTGTAATAATAATAATAATAATAATAATAATGATAATAATAATAATGATAAATAAATAAATAAATTAATTAATTAATTAATTTATTAATTAAACTATTAAATTGAATAAATAATAAATTATTACATAATTAAAAATAAAATAAAAGAGTGAATGAAATAATTAGAAAATTAATAATAAAAATAATGAATAAAATACATAAATTGATAATAATTGATAAAGAATATCAATAAATTAACTAACAGATAAAATAATAATAATAAAATAATAATAAAAGAAATCCAATAATATAATTATTAAATATAATAATAATGAAAAAAATCAATAAAATAAGTTAATAATAAATTAAGAATATAAATAAATCAAATAATATAACATAATAAAAATTTGGTAAATAAAATAAATGCATTATTACATTATAATAAATTAAATAATAAAAAGGTAAATAATAATTAAAATAAAAGTTATCAAAGTATCTCAGGTTAGGTGTTGGATAAAAGGGAGATTACTCAAATGATTTTTAAAATGTAAGAAAAAGAACTAAATACTATGAAGGTATAGAAAAAACTGCAAAAAATCGTTAGGGTTACTGTTATATACATAAGGGTCAGGGTTATATACATTAGGGTTACTGTTATTGTTATATACATAAGGTAAAGGGTTATACATAAGGATTTACGGTTATATACATATGGGTTAGGGTTATTGTTATATACATAAGGATTACTGTTATTACATAAGGATAAGGGTTATATACATAAGAATAAGGGTTATATACATAAGGGTTACAATTACTGTTATATACAAAAGCTTTAGGGTTTCTGTTATTGCATAAGGGTTAGTGCTATTTACATTAGGGTAAGGTTTATATACATAATGGTTAATATTACTCTTATATGCATTTGGGTTACTGTTCTATACCAAAGGTTAAGGGTTATTGTTATATGCATTAGAGTTACTGTTATATACATAAGGGTAAGGATTACTGTTATATACATTAGGGTTAGGGTAACTGTTACATATGGGTTAAATATGAAAAAGAAAGGAAATGGGGTAAATGTCAAGGAGACAAAATCCCATATCCAGGTTAAAACGACAAAAAACAAAGTTAAGATGTAAAATAAGGTATCGGGTCTAAGGTTATCATCTGGTATTGAATTCAGGGTGAGGGTTACTGTTATAACATGGGTGTTGCTGTCATATACCAAAGGGTCAGGGTTACTGTTATATACATAAGGGTTATGGTTATAAATATTAGCGTTAGAATCACTATTAAATTTATATAGATTAGGGTTATGGTTATCGTTATAAACATTAGTGTTACTGATATTAGATAAGGGTTAGGGTAAATAAATTATGGATAGGCTTAAGTTTAGAGTTAGAGTTTAAGGTGTAGGGTAAAAAAAATGTTAAACTAAGTTCCCCGCCGACAGCCATATTAGATGAGGTAGGAAAACTTGACAATATTCAATTAAATGTAGTCCTTGACATGCTGAACATGTTTGAAATTGAAACATAATCTCAAATTGTTTTTGACATTATAACACAATATGTATAAAATCACGAAAAAATTTGACCAATAAAAGACAATAACTCATAAATGGGTATTTCTAACTCGAGCAAAGCTTATAGGCCAAAATAAAACGGATTACAATTTAACTGTGAAATTTCGTGGTTACAGAGACCATGAATTTAGAGGAAAAAACAAAAAACAAATACCAAGTTTTCACATAAATTGCAATGTAAACGCAATTACACCACCAAATCGAAAACTCCAAAGATTGATTTTACACGAAAAAGGGAAATTTGACACCCACGAATACAAGTACTTTAACAGTAAACTTGACATTTCTTTTTTTTGACAAGGAAAGCCGTTTATTATCCATGCCGAGAAAAATTTCAATATCTTGTATACTATTTTATAAACAGTTTGTATGGTTTATGAATTTTAGGTACACCAATATTACAATGTTATTGAAGAATAAAGAGATCAAGTAGTTTGGTCATTAGTGTAAACGAGACGCGTATATATTGATGAAGGATGTTACTAGAATTGTTTATAATATCAGCAAAAGTCTGATTTTTTCTAAACTGTCTAACTATATAAAATACGATTGTATATACTGCTCGATAAAATACGATGATCAACCAGAATTTTTTTGCTTTAGGATTTAAATTAAATTCAAATCAACGGACTTCTGATAGTTCCATTTATTTGCTTGGTCCTGTCATTTATTTGTAAAGAATAGACCATATCCGAGTTCTGGTATTCAGAGTCACCAGTTGTTGTTTGTCCGCTCTACGTATGTATACGTCACAAACGTGTCCGCCCGATGCGACCAAATTCATGACGTTTGAGGCTCTATGACGTGGCGTTTTCTATTCTGTGACGTATTGAAAAGTAGACTGGTAAATACTGATACCATAAGTCAAGAAGAATATATAAAAACCCTCCCTATGAAATATGTACGTATTTTATTTTTATCAAGATGTAAAATGTTTCCTTGTAAAATAAACTTCAATGGTAGTAATATGAATGATTTACAATGTAGACTTTGTCATTCGGATATTGAGAGTCAAAAACACTTATTTACTGAATGCCAATGTACAAAGGACTACCATTTTGATTGTGGAAATTTATTCTCTTCGGATATTAGTATATTGAAAGACGTTGCAGAAAAACTTTATTTCCGATATGTTTATATAAATTTTAAAGTTATTTATATTTCTGAATATTGTTCTTTAATATTGCTTTAATATGTCTGTGCAAGGTATTTTACATGTGCTATGCAGGATACCTAGCATTAGACAATAAAACTGTTAAACTGTTATACTGTCTATAGGGTCTGTAAGTTTCGTCTAATTTTGGAACTTCCGGGACCAAAACTTGTACCCGGAAGTTGCATTTTAAACAAAAACATATGATGTTTCAAGCAAAAAATTTGAACGTCATAATCCTGCAACGTCATATTTTGGCAGGAAACGTTTTCAAATTGCAATTTTATCGTGATTTCTCGGTGTCACATGACGAGACTTACAGACCCTATTTGTGTACATTTACTATATATCCTTTCATTGTTTATTAATCTCGTTTCACTGCATCTTCCAAAATGAACTTGACATTTAAGAGATAAACCAACATTTCCAACATAACAAGACTTTTACATTTAAACTAACAACTCTGGAAACTCAAAATACAAACTTTATTACAAACCTGATGATTTTGATTTTCCAATTGTGAACTTTCCATTTTTTAGTAGCGATGACCAAATATCACGAATATGGAGGCTACATTTCATGACTAATTCACTACCGTTGTGCATGTATAATGTGTTCGGCGATTTTGTCAACTGGGCCAAAGTTCTATTTCAAAAGCTAATTCGCCATGTTTATGTACAACCACTGTTAAATTGTCTTTTAAAAGGTATCATGATATGAAGAATCATTACAATGTGTATATATCACAAACAAGGGTATTAACAAAATTACTAACCAAAATTTTCAAGGGTCGAAGTCAATAAGGGACCGATCATTTAACTTGAAGGGGGGTCTATGGTTTTTTTCTAAAAAAAATATTTTGGATCTGATTTTATGTGAAAAAAATATTTTGGCTGCCAAAATGATGAAAAAAAAATTCTGAATGAGGCTTTCTGGCCCAAAAAATGATGTTAATTTTGAAAAAAAAAATATCTTGTTGATACGCGTGCAAAAAAAAAACCATAACCCCCCCCCCCCCCCCCTTCAGGTTAAATGGTCGGTCCCTAAGGCAAAACGAACAAAAGCAGTAAAATTGGCGACCGCAATGGTCCTGACTTGGTACAAATGACAGATCTGAGTTATTACTGGACCAACTCATTCCGATTTGACATTATCAAGGACTTTTCACTTACAGTGTAACGGGTGTCGCATGTGAAACAGGTCTTGTTTACCTTCCCAGAGCACCTGGTCACACTCTTTTCTTATCGGAATCAATTTGTTAGTGCTTTATATTTTGTTGTCTTTGTATTATGTTCTGATTGTTTTATCCTCGCTATTTATGTTTGCGGTTTATTTGTGAGCCTTATATTGCAATGTATTTCGGATTTATGACTTTGGTTGTTACTTCTGTGTTCATTTGGAAAACTATTGATTTTTATGATGTTGACATACACATATTTGTAATATAGGTATATATTGAATGTTCTGCAAGTGAAATAAAAGAACTCATCCTTTACTTACCTAAATTGTGATTAGAATTTTACCCCTTGATAAAAAAAAATAAAATCAAAAAATATTTTCCAGTTTCAACAAAATTTGACGAAGCGGGCTGATATATATATCATCGTTATTAACTGCTCCTGGTGTATATTATTACGTGTCTTTCCGTCACTACCAGGAAGCTTAATACCATGCAAGTCCGTCAAAACAATAAACACTGCACCGTCGTACAATAAACACTGCAAACAATATCTTCATATCAAATAAATTATAACAATAAAATATCAATTCTGCATTTTATAAGTGCGAAGAATATTTTTCAGCTGAAATTTTCTTTTAAAGTTGAAGAATATATGAAAAAGATATCATAAAAATAGCATTGCATATAATTTTTAATATCACATCCTTCATCAGTCCTCGATCATAAAATAATCCATCGAGCCTGCAGGGCTGATATTACGACCTGCTAAAGAGCAATATTTATAGATTCCAGAACGAGAAAGAATTGTATTTCGATAGATATCAACTAGGGTTATGTTATTTCACAGCTGAAAATCGAATTTCAAGAATAAAACTGTCCTTGATATTCCAAATTTAATTTCCAAGTACTTTCAGGGATTTCAAGAATTTGTATGAACACATGATCTTGCTATGTTCCGTTGTTTTTTTTTATTTTTTTTTTTTTTTTTTTTTTTTTTTTTTTTTTTTTGAACCATACCTAAGTGTTTATGACATATGACTTTAGTAATATTTTACTCGACAGAATCCGAATGTAAATGCTGTACTTTATTGTAAATAAATTGTGTTTTAATATTTCGGTTAAAATGTTATTATAAGAATTGAATGCATTATTTTGAAGTTTTATAGGGATTATGAAAGTGTTGATCGGGCGCACATTTTCAACATGAAGCGCTACCGCGCTTCATTAAAAATGTGCTTCGGTCAACACTTTAATACCCCAATAAAACTTAAAAATAATGCATTCAATTCTTAAATATTCTCTTTCATGAGTAAGGACATACCATATATCATTCCTGAAAAGTTTGGTTGAATTTGCCTCAGTGCATGAAAATTCGAATTTCCTATATGGCCAATGTTCTGCGCTGCTGGCAAGGTTTTTATCGGATCGGAACGAAATGATTCTTAATATCATTCCTGTATTTGGTTGAATTTTTTCAGTGGTTTCAGAAGGAGAGGTGAAAATGTGAAAAGTTTACAAACGACGGACGGACAATTTACTTTAGTATCCAGTAATAGCTCTTGATACTGTAATTTTGTGGGAGAGGTTTAAATCAAATCTACAAATAAAATATCGCGTAAAAGATACAAAAATGTGTACCATATTACTAATTTGCAATATATAACACACTCTATTGTTTTATTACAGATTACAATTTACCCAACAAATAACACAAATAGAAATCTAATACAGTTTTTTACATCTTGTTTTCGCCAAATTAGACATTTTATTATTTTAAATACATCAGTCATATAATTATGTTTTTTTTTCTAGATTATTGTAACATAAACGCACCCCGATCATGTGAGAAATATCAAAATTATGTTTTTCTCTTTTTTTATCCCCGCACTTTCGAAGGAAGTTCGGGGATAATGTTATACCCTCCGTCTGTCCGTCCGTCCGTCACACTTTTCTTGTGACTCAAACTCCTCCTACATTTTTGGATTTAGGGATTTAATTGTATGGGAATTGTTGCATATAGTCTGTAGATGCGCAATAAGCTTTCGGATTTTCGATATTGGTCTTGGGACAAAAAAGAGGCCCCATGGTGTCAATTTTTACACATGTGTAATTTGATACAAACTCCTCCTACATTTATGGATTTAATTTTGTTGTAGAATTGTTCCATATAGTCTGTTAATGCGCAATAAGCTTCCGAATTTTTTATATTGGTCTTGGTGCAAACAAGGGGTCCCATGATGTCAATTTTAACAAAGACCCAAAGATTTGGATTTTAACACATGTGGCATGTGACGCAAACTCCTCCTACATTTTTGCAATTGTTGCATATAGTCTATAGATTTGTAATAAGCTTTTGGAATTTTTGGTTCCGGTTCCAACGTTGGTAAATTCCCTGAAAATGTCAAGGACACATATTTTTTTTTAATTTTGGCATATTATCTTATTTTCTGTCAAGTGTTTGGTAAAAAACAAAATTCTGAAAACTTAGGATTCTGAAAGGTGGTTCCAATTTTTGGAAGATTTCCTGAAAGTCTCATAGACCTCTTATTTTTGCATATGGTCTATAGATGCGCAATAAGCTTTCGGATTTTTGATATTGGTCTTTTGCAAACTTTGAATTCTATCTAGCAACTGTACTTTACATGTTTGTGTAGTTTAGGACAAACATTTTCGTCAATTGGATTTCAAAAATAATTGATTCCAATTTTGGTAAATTTCCTGAAAGTCTCAAAGACCAAATATTTTTTGGAATTCCACCTAGCAACCTTTTATAAAATTGTTCGTGTAGTTTATGACAAACATTTTCATCAATTGGATTTCAAAAATATTTGATTGCAATTTTGGTAAATTTCCTAAAAGTCTCAAAGACCACTTTTTGGGATTCTACCTAGCAACCGTATTTAAATTGTTTGTGTAGTTTAGGACAAACATTTTCATCAATTGGATTTCAAAAATACTTGAATCCAATTTTGGTAAATTTCCTCAAGGACCACTTATTTTTTGGAATGCTACCTAGCAACTGAACTTGATTTGTTTGTGTAGTTTATGGCAAACATTTTCAACAATTGGATTTCAAAGTATTGATTCTATCTTGGTAAATTTCCCCCAAAGACCAGTTTAATTTTTTGAATTCTACTTAGCAACCATATATCCTAGAATTCTTTTAGTTACAATAACGACTATCAATAGTTTGATTTAAAAAATAATGAAAAAAAAATTATGACCAGGGTGTACAACAACTGTTTTCTGTGTAATACAGGGAGTGTGGGGATAACTGTCGTTTCCGACAACGTCTAGTTTTTTCTTTTTTTTCTTTTTTTTTTTTTTTTTTTTTTTTGTTTTTTTTTTTTTTGTTAAAAATTGCTTAACTACGAACATACAATGACGACACGCTTTTTGTAATAGCAATGAGTTGATTCTCTGTATCATTCCGATGCTAACATTACAATGCTTGACTCACTCTATCGTAAAATATGTCAGAACATAAAACCAACTTTATGCAGAATGAATATATTAGCGATCAATACTCTTCTACATATCGGGTGATAAAACAGTTTTGTTTTTAAGAAAATTGAAAATTAAATTATGGATTGGAGTGCAAGAAAACGAAAAAAATACTCTTGAATACTATACAGTGGGGTGCAGACATAACCTCTCGTCCAAATGAACTTGGAGTGCAGTCACGAGAACAGCTCAAAATTAACTTGAAGTTAACTTGGAGCAGACATAGTACAGTCCTAGAATCCTGTCTGTTCTGGTCCTAGAATCATGTCTATTCTAACCATGACCATTCTACCTAAGCCTGCTCTAGCCCTGACCGTTCTTCCAAAGTCTGTTTTAGCCGTGACCGCACCACCTAATTCTGCTCTGGCCATGACTGTTCTTGCCAAGTCCGTTCTGGTCATGACCGTTCTTGCTAAGTCTGTTCTCGGCACGGCCTTTTCGGTCTTTGAATGTAAACGGGATATGAAATTAGATACATGTATGTCAGAATTTCCTGTTAACCATTAAAACATAAATGACCATTTTATTTTACGACCTTTTCAATAATTATTTGTTTATGTAAACGTAATCTGATAAGTTTCATTTAATTAAATTCAAGACTTTTTATTTTAATATTTTGCAATTAAGTTTTCGGGTATACTATCCGGAAAAGCGAAATAACTCTTACATTTTAAAAATTTACCTGGATAAACACAGGTAAATAATTATTCGCGAAAAATACCATTTACCGGCAAAACGATATCCGATTAATTCTTTTCATAATTCTATTTTTTTTTATTTTTTAAATGTCATTTTGTTTGCTGTTTATAATATATATCTAACTAAACTTGAAATAAATGATAAACCTTACCTTACCTTTCCTCCTAATCTTCATCCCCTTATGTGGGGAACCATATGAAACTGTATGTAGAACGTGTGTGTGTGTGTGTGTGTGTGTGTGTGTGTGTGTGTGTGTGTGTGTGTCAGGTATGTACAGTGTGCAGGTGCTGACTAAAACCGTAAGTGCAAATAACAGTTAAAATACAATCATCCACGATTTTCACATCATATCTACAGCTAACTTAAAAGTTTTCTATAAAAGAACAAGTTAAAATCTAAAATATTCATCCCCATCGTAGGTACCCCTACTGTGCTTCAGTCATGACGGTACAGTTCAGAAAAAGAACGATAAAATTAACTTGATTTGGCCTTTTAGATTAAAATCAATCACTATAATAGGTTGATTTTCAGTTCTAAAATCTCACAGAGTTATAAATATTTGACACGCAACGAATATTTGTCAGGACTGTGACAAGAGCTAGAACGAGAGTAGACATAGCTAGAACTTGTCAGATAAGAGCAGTCATGACAAGAACAAGACTGAATTAGAACGCTCATGACCAGAACATACTTAGGTAGAACGGTAATTGATAGAACAGGTCAGAGCAGTCATGGCTCTGGCCAAAAGAGTCAGGATTCTAGCTATGACCATGACTGGTCAGAGCGGTCAGGATTCAAGAGCAGACTTAGAGCTGGCATGTCAGTAAACTGCTAGTAGTCTCTTGTGATTTCATGTTAATGTCCGTATATTTAGTTCTTTCAGTTTCATTTTTCGCAATTGACTCAGTCCTGTTGCCAAATGAATTTTACTGTTGTTACGATTGTTTTTTTTTATTTATCACATTGGCTATAGTGGGAAGGTTTGGGTCCAATAAACATAGTTTAACCCCGCCGCAGCAGGTTTGCGCCTGTCTTAAGTCAGGAAATTTATTAAGCCTTTGTGTTTTTTCTGTTTATGTATTCTGGTATGCGCATGAAGTCATTACATGTATGCTGAACTCCTCACGGGAAGGGGTCTTGGTGGAGGCTGTATTCTGAGGGTACATAATTTTATTTGTCATTTGTTAATTGGTCTTGAGCTGGCATGCCAGTTAATTGCTAGTAGTCTTTTGTGATTTCATGTTTATGCCTGTATATTTAGTTCTTTCAGTTGAATTTTTCACAATTGACTCAGTCCTGTTGCTAACTAAATTTTACTGTTTTACTATTGTTTTTTTTATTTAACACATTGGCTAGGGGGAAGGTTTGGGCCAAATAAAACTAGTTTAACCCCGCCGCAGTAGGTTTGCGCCTGCCCTAAGTCAGGAAATTTATTAAGCCTTTGTGTGTCTTGTCTTTTTTCTAGTTAGTTTACTTTATGTCTATAGGAGTGTAGGATGATGTTTATTTCGCTGAATTTTACTCTTTATTCAGGGGCCGACTCCGACCTGCCGTTGTGTGTGGGGTTTTCTCGCCGTTCATTGAGTATCTTATGGTGGCTTTGAGTTGTTATCACTCCCCTTTGGGTCGTTGTCTCTTTGACACATTCCCCGTTTCCTTTCTTTTTTCTATTAGAGCAGTTCAAGAGCAGACTTGATACTGTTCTAAGTTAACTTAGTGGAACTTTTATGACTGCTCCAAGTTAACTTTATGAGATGTTATGTCTGCAATCCACTGTATATAAAGTAAAAATATTTGATTAAATTGTGTTCAAATCAAACACGGCAACGGAATCCTTCACCAAACCATGTTATCAACTGGAATTAATAACAAATTAAAATGAGGAAAGAACAGACATTGAACTTGAGACATACTTGGTTATTATACATGTTTAAATCATTAATAAGTGCTTATATGAAGATTATTTCACCCTGAGTCGAATAAATAATAACGTTATCACTTAACATATTTTCTCAAATTACATACATGTAGTCGACTATACCCAATGGTGGTTCTAATAATCGAAATATTAGAGATCGAAATATTTCGTTAACTTATATGTAATTGGGATTTAATGTGTTTGCCTTTAAAAACACCTACTATTTTTAAAATGTTTTCTTACCCTGTAATACTAAACGTTAGGAGTACCGAAAGAAAAATTATTCCACAATTTCTAGATAAACAGAACTTTAAAAAATAAAAGACGCATAAAATCAAAATATATCAGCATAGTGAAAGAAAACAATGTGCATAAATCACAGGGTTTCATTCAAATCACTCAATCACTCAATATTTGATTGACATGCATAATGCCATACGTTCAGCACTCGAAAAATAATATGGGGTTTTTGAATTAAGAGTCCAGTAATTTGCTCATCTTCAAACAATTTATTGTCAAACTAAAATATATGGTATGCCAATTAAATATTTTTTTCATATGTATATTAATCCCAAAAATATTAGTGATGCAATAAGGAAGCTCCTATTTTGCGTTTGATTTCAAAAGTTAAATAAAAGTTTTTTTTTTTATTAAAAAATAAAAAAAATAATAAAAAAATCAAAAACATATAAAACGCTCCCGCCCTCGGACCCAAAAATATTTTAAAGAATATGATATCAAAGAACTATTTCCCATACACTCACTCAAATAAAGTATGGGTGAGTAAAGCTACCTCTCTTTTCAAAAATAAAAATACGAGGCAAGGTTTTCGATAACAAACAGGATAGTAAAAAAATCTTGATTATAAAAATACACAAATCAATATAATTGTTCTGAAAAATATGTGACATTTATGACCATTACTACCGTTTGTTGAATCTAATCTTTAAAATTAATTTAAATACATCGTAAATATATATAAGGCAGAAGAAACTAAATGTAATGTTTTTCAAAGGTTAAGTGGAAGAACTAAAAACGACCTAGTGGCAGTTATGAAATATACTTGTCGAAAATAGTTGCTTCAATTCCCCAGTTACTAGAAACACAAATTTCAAACTGGATTTACTTTGGAAATTATACCTTTGTTCAATGGAATGTTAACAGTATACCCGGTTTTCCATTGCATAGGCAGTTTTCACTCATCCCCTTTCGAATTGCTCATAGAGAAAAAGCTAAAACGTGGACTCAAAGAAGACTCAGAACTATTGCTGTTTTTAGACTCCCCATGAAATGGCACAATAATTCATTGATTTGAGCAATGAGAATTTGAAATTATCTGAAAATGTTCCAATTAACTGACACACAAGGAACGCATTTTCTGTAGACAATGATTTCCACTGCCCATACATTGTTTTCTTAATTGGTACTATTGTTTTATTAAATGGTACTATGTCACATGTACACGGCATTAGATAATAATGTAATATGTTTTATTATGGCTTAACCCATCCTTTCCATATGCCTTCTACATTTCACAACTCATCAGCTATTGCCGTGCCTTTAGTTTATACAGCGATTTTGTCAACAGAGCGAAATTACTGTCTCCAAAACTTGCACATCAAGGGTATGTTCTGTCACTGTAGCAATTGTCACTATAGACTTTTTACGGTCGTCACTACGATTTGTAAGACCGTTATAATGTTTCTTTTTCACAAATTAGAACAGATATCTTTGGATATAGATCCAGAGTTTGTTACCGGACTGAGTAACACTGACTGTGAGAAACCATACTTTTCACTGGTAGTGTGACGGGTTCCACGCCTGGAGCAGATCGTGCTTACCCTTCCAAAGCACTGATGATACCTCAGTTTTTATAGGGGTTCACGTTGCTAGTGCTTTAGTTGTGTGGCGGTCTCGTTCATTTTTGCTTGATTTGTTTTGTCGTTGTCTACTGTCTTAGTTCGTGTTGGATGGGAATTGCCGTGTTTTTGGATTTATGATTTTAGAATTCCCCCTTTCCTAGTTCTTGCTTCGGTATTCGTTTGCCTATGTATTCCATGTATCCAACCAGCTCCTAACCAAAAACGACCAAAACTCACCCATACCCATATTAAGAATCTAAAAAGTAGTTGTTTGATACATAAGATATGTATTAATTGAGAGAAGAGTGCAGTTCAAATGACCAAAAATGAGATTTATTTGGATATCAGTAGTTGGTGAAGGTTACATGGACAAGGTCTTAAATTTGTATTGTGCTTACGAGTTATTTAAATGTAATTTCAAAATACTTCCCTTGGTTTTACTGCACTATCAAGAGAATTGTTTATCATACGCTTTTTTGTTTCTATTGCAAGATAACACAGAATAGAGAACTTTAAAATATCATACAGCAATCAAATGTATACAAAATTTGATAACAAGCGTGAGTTTAAACACTATCGTATTTACAGAAAATCAGATCTAGGAAACAAGAAACAGTTACAATACTCGAATACTTATAACAAGAGTAGTAATAATGCCTAATCCTATACTGTTCGTGCGCATAACTGACGTTGAAGCTGAAAAAGAAGAAAATTAACATGTTAAAGTGAACACCGTTTTTTTTTCTTTTTTTTTTTGTTATTATTCATTTCTTGTTTGGTTTTTTATGTTTTGATTCTTTTATGTTTCGATTTTTCATTTCGTTGAAGCTGAAAAAGAAGAAAAACATTAACATGTTAAACTGAACACCGTTTTGTTTCATTTCTTGTTTGGTTTTTATGTTTTGTTTCTTTTGTTTCGATTTTTCATTTCTTTGATTTTTTTTTTTTTTAATAACGACAACATCAATTATAAAAAAAATATCAAGGTAAATGTCAATTTAATATAGAAAACAGACGCGCAAACGCACATGTCATTATCAAACATTTTACAATACAACCATTCATTCCTAAAATATGAGACTGAAATCAAATATGCCTAAGTCCCATTGAAGCACCATTTTATAAAAGATTGACGACAAATTAACAAATGCCAATCTCAGAGTTATGTTTGGCTTCTGTTCAGAATTATTTTTCAGGTGTAAGGACATAAAGAATGAAATAACTTTTTTTTCAAAATGTATCTGTGTTCGTTTATGATATGTTTGCCAACTACTAACAATTATAGATAGATTTCATTGTGAATATCTTCCAAGTTAATAAAAGTATGCTTGTTTCGTTTGGTGTTTGCCTCTTTATTGCTTAATTTTTACGAAAAGAAGTCTTTTGTAGTGTGTTTGCTTTAAAGTTTCATTCAGTCACAAATAAAGCACAAAAGAGGCATCGCCAAAGGACATACAAGAAATACATGAAATAGTATTTTGATATTATTTTAACATTGTGAAAGTTGATAATGCACAATACTTCAAACAGATCTGGTTGATATGACATATACACTGCCAGTTGGGCGGATCTTGTTTTATATACAATTAAAGAACGGAGAAAGAATCTTAAGAGGCAAAGGAGTGTTTTTACAAAAAATCTAAGTCCAATAACAAGGCCAAAACGAAAACACAGAAAACAACGACCTTAGACAGCTACAAAACACAGAAATAAAAACACAATATTCAAAACAAGGCACTCAAAGTGTGAGCTCCTATGAAACTGAGTGACATTAGGTGCTCTGGAATTGTAAGCATGTCATGGTCTGTAAACATTGGAGTGAGTCAATCTAGGAAAAATCGGTATAGTCAAATCACAGAATTTAGCTGAAAATGTCCGCTTCATTTGGGACACTGACACGTCATATCTTTCAATGGTGACGGCCATACGATTTCTGGGGGTATGAAATTAACATAGGCTGCACGAATCCCTGACTTAGAAACTTTTGGGACAGTGTTTTTCCTCTGTTAAAAAAAACACTGTTCAAACTGCATGCTCGACAGTAACGAATCAACTGTGAAATGTACACTCCTTGGGCTGGAGAGGTAGGTAAATTGCTGCTTGAAGAGGGAAAGTTCACAATGAGGAAGTCAAAAACATCACGCTTGTCGTAAGCTTAGATTTTAAACGTCCATCTTTGTCAATATACTTAAAAAAATATCTAGGTATGAAGCTGGAGTAGGTGTTTATGTTGTTTCTTTAATGTTAAGCGTATTGGGTTAGATATGATATAAATATTCCTTAAGTTTTGGATTCTTAAGAGAAAATGCATCGTCTATGTAGTGGAAGCTTTAATTGAAGGACTAGGCAAAACGTTTTTTGTTTTTTTTTGGAAAAAACTGACCTCATACTAGTAAAGGAATGGGTCAACTTAAAGTGATGAACGGTTAGATTACATAAATTCAATAGTACTGGCTTTAGCGTTAATCAATTCCTATCATGGCTTCATTTTTATTTTTTGGTCCGTCACAAATAAAACACAAAGAAGGCATCACAAAAGTACAAACAAGAAATGATATTTTTGATATTAATTTTTCTACATTGTGAAATTAATAATATTCAATATTTAGAACAAATTTGGATGAAATGACATATACATTGTCAGTTAAAATATCTGCACTTCTTACGGAGGATTTCTTTTCAAGTACAATTAAATCTTTTTTTATCAAGTCAATGCTCCTGGTTTTTAAGCGTTTATAAATTCTTTCAGTACACATTTTTGCTTTTATGTTCTATTCAGTAACAAAACTAACACAAATTAGAATCAAAACAAGAAACTGTATCTTGTCATTTTTAACATTGTGAAAGTTGACAACTTTACATTATCTTAAACAGAATTGGTTAACGTAACATATGCACTGTCAATTAAAATCTTTACATTCCCATTGAAGATTTCCCATTATATCAAATGAATGATTTGTTTTTTTAAATTGAATAGTGCTGGCCTTAGCATTAATCAACTTTTTTCATGGCTTCATTTTTCGATATAAGTTGTTTAACAACTGTTCAAACTCAGTTCGATTGTGTTTTTCCGAAATGTTACTTATACTGCCTCAATGTGAATTACTGTGAAATAATAACGGATACCAACCAGTACTCGAGAAACGTTCGGAGGCACCGAGTATCGATTAGTAGCTCGGTACTTGAGTACTCGAATTTCTTTATTGATTCATGATTAGTGTGTTGATTTGTGATTAAAGTTTCGAACTATTAAAATGCCACCGACGAACTGTACCTTAAGTTATATATTTTTGACACATTCCTGATAAAAACAAAATCTGAATTTTTTTCTTTTTGGAGGCTGTTTATAATTAGTTTTAATATAATAGTCAGTTTGTTAAGCAATTGATACTTGATAACTCGCAGACTTTAGCAACTAAAATTGTTCTATTCTTTTAAAATAAGTTCGCCTTTTACATAAAAACTTCTTAATTTCTGCCTTTCTTTTAATACTGCAGCGTGTCCAAGAAAGATAAAGGCCTGTGTTCTTCACATACATGTAATGGAAAATATAGAAATAGACGTCATTCATCATATTTTGATTGACATTAACTTCAAACAAATTCATTGACCCTGTTATATTGAAAATGATTGAATAATATTTTTTTTAAACATTCGGTTGAAACACTAATGAATTTAATTCCAATACGACTACTCAAGTACTGACAATATTTGCTAGGCAATTTTATGTCTTAAAGATTATTTACTTCTCCCGTACATGTCTTAATTGTTTTGATAATTATTTGATATAGTAAATAGGTACTTGATTAAAAAATAACTTATTTTACAATTGTTAAAAAAAAACCACATATTAACACATGAATTGTTGTTGGTTATCTTTTCTCTTGTCAAAGTAGTGCCTACAAAATACTAGTAAGTATTTTTATATGTTTTGGTGTAATTTTGTTATTTTACTTCATTGTATTAACTCTCAGATCAGTTAATTATATTCTTTCATTTATGTTATCAAAGCACTATTTGCAAACATACTTACACGAACCAGTGCCTTCAATTAACTCTCCTGTAATATAAAAAATATGTTGGATATGCAAGTTATCGAACCTTTCTTGTTTTTTTTTGTAAATTTGTCAGCACATGAGATAAGTTTTCAAAGGTAAGAATCTCATTTAATACATGGTTTTGCAATGCATTTATAGGGATTTTGTCTCATTTGCGTTTACTCCATATCCCTTCAATTTCAATGTTAAATGAATCAGTTGCAAGTAGAATGTCATACCATGTTGGTTGACCAGCTTGTAATGCCTAACACAGGCTTTGCAGAGTACAAGTTTAAAATTTCAAAACGAATAGTTTTGTAATGGTTGAAAAAAATGAACTATACTTTACAATGTTGAATTCTCCACAATTGCAACAGGCAGAGAAAGGGCTTGTAAAATTAAGTCGAAAATGACACATCATAAAAATTTTTTAAATGTATTCAGCATATGTAATAAATTATACTAACGTCCAAACCAAACATTTAATTCTCTGAATAAGGGAATGATCTTGCATGAAGCATCGATATTTCAGATATGGTCAAAGGTACTCGAGGTACATGTCTCAAACCTCTCCTTATATTTTACAACTTAGGCTTAAAACAACATGAGGAACAATGTACTCACCAAACACTTTTGATGTATCCGTTGTTGGATCTGAGGCTGTAAAATCAGTAGTTATCAATGGTTCGGTTGTTGTGGAGGTAATGGACTCAGTTGTCGTGTCTGTCGGCGTTGTTGTAGTTGTAGATGTTGAAGTAATTGTTGACGTAGTTGTAGACGTGGTTGTAGGTGTGGTTGTGGAAGTTGATGTTGACGTAGATGTGGATGTGGATGACGTCGAGGTTGTGGTCATCTTTTTTATTTCTGTTAAAACGCATTTAGAAAATGTTGCGATTATGAATTTTTATTTTAAAATTTAGGCTACAAAAACTATATAATATTAAACAATTCATAGCAAATTATAAACCAACAAAATCTCAAAACATTTTCAGCATGAGTTTTTCGAAGATGATTGTATTATACATAGGTGACACTGATGTTTTACTTCACACCAGAAGGATATAGTATAAACACTGAATATAAATTGTATCTGAAATATATCCCAATATAGTCAAATTGATCTGAAATCAACACAATTAAAGGATCTTTGTGAATAAGAATTGGGAATCTTTTTTACATGAGAAACGAAAAATACACTGTTTTTGCACATTCCTCTGCAGTGTAGCTAATCATTGTCAAATATCAGGATCGAATTAAAAAAAACAAGAAATGCTACCTTTTCATGACCATCTTATTGCTTCATGCAGAAATATTTTAAGTGAGTCGGGACAGGAATTTCATTCAACATATATTTATTTAGATGCTCCCACGAAAAAAATTGACAATATAAAATCCAATTAAAAAAATGTGCGAAAGCGTAGCTAAATTTTGCTCATTATTTTGTATGATTCCTTCAAATGTATAGATATATCGGAGTTGGGGAACTACCGTTTTTCTTTAATCTTGATATTCACTCTTATTTCCGGTTTTTATGCAACTTCGGTATTTTTTTTTATTTAAAACAGCTAAAGTACCTTTTTAACAAGTTGTATTCAGCGTTACAGATTTTTTAACTGACTCCAAATCACTGTTTTTCTTAAACCGTCAAATCGCAGGGACTCATTTTCTCATTCAAAAGTTTTCAGGTCGTATCCTGAGGTTACACTTAAGGGTTAATATTCGCGCATTGTGGTATTACTATGATGTCATGCAATGAAAACAGTCGAATTATGATTTGTTTACAAAAAAAAATATTAGTTTAATTGACCAGTATAAACGTAAATGCAGTTGACGTGATCATAAAGATAGGTTGCAATATATTACAATGACATAGCTGTAAATGTAAATAAATAAATTACGTAAAGGCCTAAAATACTGTAAGAAAAGTGAAAAATATAAAAAGCAAATTAGAAACTCAAAACAAATCTTTTTGTAAATAAAGTTTATGAAAATTCATGATTGATCAGTCATAGAGTAAATTATGTGTCCTTGGCTCAACGTTGTAAAAATATAAAAAGAATATTTTCTCCGCGTGGCAATATCTAAAATGATTGTTTTCTTCATATCTAGATACACATCAACCCTTAGTATAAAGCACCCTGTATAGATGTATAGATGTAAGTCATAGTGTAGTTAACCTGGAAAATGCATTTGCAGACTACATGTTCAGGTTTTTGTTTTTAAATCAATTTCCAATTATCATTACAGTGGCATAATTAATAGTGATTTTGCAATTTCATGCACTGATGTTCCAAACACTATTTTCAAAACAAAGTATATTACAAATATATTTTGATTTTATCCATTGCGACTGAATGACGGGCATAGCATCTGTAAAGTGAGATCTAAAAATCGTCAGTCCAAAAAAAAAATCCCCCCAAAAAATAAATAAAATAAAAAAACAACAAAAATAGCAAAAAAAACTGTTATGACAACATAGAAAACTCAAGGAATCAAAACCACCGCGTAAGTATGGCAAAGAAAAAATGGAGCATGGGTGATATCGGGTACACAGATACGGTAAGAACAAGGCACCTACAGTCTTGAACAAGTTAGCTATATTTTTAATTGCGAACAACAGTCGATGTCAACTAAGATAGCCAATTAGATGACTTGTTTGTATCCATAGCCTTGAACTCTTCCAAGAAATCAATGTTTGTTGAAATTGGAAAAAAGTCAAAATCTTTAGGTTTTTTGTTTGTCTGCACTGACATATTTACAGTAAATTCAAATCCAGTAGAAAAAGACACCAAAACTGGAGTTGTTAAAGTGAAAGATGTGCTGTCAAATGGGAAACAGATATCCCATTGTTGTTCACAAAATGGTGATGTTGATTGTTTGACGTCTACAGTGATGGCTGAAGTAATGTTATGGATAGCACACCAATGTTAAACATGTTAAAGCAGCTCATTTCTAAGCAAACCAGTTCTATCAAGGAAGTCACCTTTCGGCGACAGATCCTTCCGTTGCGAATGAGTTTAGATATGTTAATTCAATATGCTGGCGCTGTTGCTATGTTGAAAAATGAGGTTACTATTAGAAAAGAAAAGTCGTGGCATTTGTAATACAGCTTAGTTTGTAGTCTACCGTTATTGTCAATTTCAGTCAGTGTCGTTAGTACCCTTAATTTCAGTGTCTTTTGTGTAACCTAGATGAAGAAAATCCCAGAAGAGAGTTAGGGTTCTACAGTGAATAACAAACTTCTAAAACGGAATCTTAAAATACAGGACTTGGCTTCGTTTTCATGTTTATTTTAAAGACTCCCTCCGAAGAATTCAGCCTAGTAAGAATAAAGAAAAAGATCGCCTAGACTGGACTTGATTGCTCTTTGTTCAGGGGCCGACTCCGACCTGCCGTTGAGTGTGGGGTTTTCTCACCGTTCATTGAAGATCTTGTGGTGGCTTTGAGTTGTTATTGATCCCCTTTGGGTCGTTGTCTCTTTGACACAATGTTTAGAACACGTGCTTAGGTCTTTTTTTCAAGTATTTTGTAAAATTCAAAATATTTAAAATCTTTTCATGAGAAAAAGAACAATAAAAATGTACGTCCTTGTTAAGAAATGTACTTTTTATTTGTGTTTATATATTGTACACATGCATTGTACACCAATGTATTACTTGTATTGTTTATATTGTATATCTATAGCTATGTATTAAGTTTATGAGAAATTCAGTTCACTTCCTTCTCCAAACGTGTTAGGTACCAATAAGACTTAAAAGTGTTGTTAAAAAAAATGTGTCACTCACTGCAAGCATATTCCCACTCGTCTTCTCCAAAGAGACAACCGTCATTTTTCCCGTTGCAAACCCTATCCATATCAATACATCTACCACCTCCAACACATCTAAATTGACTAATGTCTGTGCATGCGCCTGTGAATAACATTTTGTAATCGAAAATCACAAAACTTTGGACTAGAAATACAAAATAATAATTTGTTTATACAAGTCGATACATCTTAATTTTAAGCTTATTTTATAGATGCTCTCTGGTCACGTTTTGGCATATATGTCAGTGATTCCGACTCCTTTGGTATCATCCATTAAAAAGCATTATAATTCCATGCCCACCAACCCTAGCCTAAGGGTTATTTTTACAAAATTTTATTAAATCCTATATTTTTGGTCACATTAGTTCATGGATAACTTTTCCTTATATTAAACCTTTGGAAAATTCAGACNATATATATATATATATATATATATTTCATTTGTAGTTTTCTAACAAAAATAACATTAATTTGAAATCTTATTTATAAATTGACCAGCGAACATACTAAATAACAGATTCAAAGTACCGTTGTTGGCACATTGTAAGCCTCAGCCATGAAGAATCTTTTAAACCCTATCACAGATAAAAAATTGAAAGGCGTGTTTTTGTATTTGTTTTGTTTTGTTTTGTGTTTTTGTTTCCTGTTTTTTGTTTTTATTTTATTTATTTGGGGGATGGCAAAATAAGGAAAAAAAGAAGAAATAAACAAAAATAAACGTTATTTATGGGAAAAGGGAGTTAATTTGCGGTAAAGTAAATGAAATATGACGTTTTACATCGGTCATACAATTATGACGTCACAAAGGAAAGCCGTCAAATTACTGTTCAAGCCAGGAAATCAAACCTACCCCGTATCCGACTCATTATCTTTCTAATGCGCGATTAAATTGCGCAGCGCAACAGTATCTATCTACCTTAAAAAAACTTTCTGTGCTTTTCTAAACATTTAAGAATATTCTTTTATAAAAAGAGATGGCACTAGGTAGTTCAAAACCTAAAAAAAAAAAATAATATACAATATCTCTTCAAGTCATATGAAAGATAATTTTAAATAGTTACCATAAATATAAATGTGTTGACTAAAAGTACCAAATTGGGTAAGAAAATGCATCAGAAACTTTCAAAAATTTAAAACGAACGGATACATGCTTATCATTCAGATGACAGATGATTGAAAAATCAATAATTACATAATAATTACAACAAACAGGACAAAGAAGTGTGCTGTTCAATTGATGTTTAAATCAAAAAATAAAAAGGAAATTGTAATGCAACATTCATATAACGAAAATTTTGATTGGTCAAAACTGGCCGTCAATTCCACCATCTACACACCTGTGACATGGTAGGTTCCCTGTTTAGTCTGGTTCCTTGTATGGTTACAAAGACACAAGTTAAAAATAGAACATGAAATCGATTAATGGTTTTTAATTGCATTACAATCGCAATAACAGTACATTATTTGATTACCCGAGGGCGTCAAATCTACGATTGACGCCCTCGGGTATTCAAATAATGTACTGTTATTTAGCATTGTCCGATTTAAGTGAAGTTTGGTGTCCAAATAAATATTGATTTCGTAACTTAAAAATATGATGTTAAAGATTGTCGAGCTACCAATTTTGGAGAGACTGAAGTTCAACTTTATAGCTTACAATGTAGCTTGATTGTGGCAAATGAAGCCAGGTGAGCGATACAGACTCCTGGTAGCCTCTGGTTCAAATACGAATTGTTTCTGTAGTAAAAGTACCGAAAAACTGAAAGGAAATGGAGTAAATGCTCATGAGACAAAGTCTCTAGAGATATATCGATGGTAAAAAAAAAGTCGCATAATAAACAGCAAGGGCATTTTGTGAAAGTTAAAATGAATTTCATCAAGTGGTTTAGGAGGAGTTGTCGCCACAAAGTAAGAATCCTATAGCGGGCGGACGAATAAACGAACGGACGATCGGACGGATGGAGGGACATCATCATCACAATATACCGCCCGCTTAAGCGGGGTATAAAAAATACTGCCCTCACATCATCGGGTGTTACTGGGTTGAAAACAATAATTATATTTTCATATTTTGTTGAATAAAAGTACATGTAAAAATATCTAAATTTTGCTAATGATCTTAGATGTGTACTTAATTTACAAGTGAAGTTGAAATGATATTCATCCTCGACAGTTTTGCATAATTTATATAATCTTTGGTCCTTTGGAATTTAAACATATCTGCCATAGGTTGTGGTCACTGCCTTAATTTCGCGAGTACTTGTTTGATTCTTTATTTGGATAGTATCAATAATTCATTTTAATTTTTATTGCATGTTAAATATTTGTACAGTAGCCATAATTTCAATATTTGTAAACAGAGATGGGGAACGGAGTGTGTCTCCTTTTAAATTGACAAAAAATAAAAATAAAACTATAGCACAATATATCACCGTCGTAGTCTACTGAATTATAAAATTACAAATTTAGATTAATTTACTAATTACTGTGCATTTCTTTGCAGTGTATTTTGTCGCAAATAGTCTCGTATGCTTATATCTGGTTAGATCAAATAAATATAAAATAATGCAAGATTTGGTTTTTTCAATGTTCATTAATTGTAACTAGCATATATCATTACTTGGCATAGTATTTATCAATGAACTTTGACTTTGGTTGAACTGCAACCTTGAGATTAAAAAATGCAAGAAACGAGCAAACCTCTTTGTAGAAGGCTTCCTGGTGATTTCAAGATGAAAAACAACAATAAAAGTGTTGTTCCCTTGATAACTTCTATCATGTATTTGTAGAAATGAGTAATGAGTACTTCTTTGTTTAACTACTTTTTGATTATGGCTTTCAATATTATTTTATTCTAATGCTGCTGATGAGAGGTTACTCCTTGAAACACGTGTAAAGCACAATGGCAGCAGAATACCGAAGGAACAAAGCACAAGATTACATAAATCAAAGTCCAGAGACAAGGCAAAAACAAGAACAGAAAGCAAGAAGAAGACGAAGACCAAAGAACATTACATATACAACACAATAAACTAAAGCACTAACAGAATGAACACTAAAAAACAGAGTGACATCAGGTGCTCCGGAAGGGTAAACGGGTCCTGCTCTGTATACAGCACCCGTCATAACATAAAGAAATTTACTGCTGCTATGAAATTTGGGTATTTTGTATTTTGAAACAATTGGACTACTGCCACTGCTGATGGTCTAGAGGTACCCGGGAATATTCATCAGTAAACAAACTACACTTTTTCTATTTGAAATAATTTGTCATTTGAAGAGGCTGTAATAAAACGGTCATACACAACATTTTTAGGAATGAATTTCAATAAAAATATCAATAAATGGTATATATGAATGTTTAAAGTGCATTTTAGATATATTGTCCTTTTGTCGATTATTCTGGCAAATCAACACCCAAAGATATTTTTCCAGAATTCAGAAAGTAGTTGAAAGTAACAGCCGTTTTCTCGTTCAAATACTTCAAATATTAGTCTGACAACGCAATTATTTTCTAAATTATATAATACATTATTTGATAATTGAAAGGGACAAAATATTTTGGAATGTTCCTGCAATTCCCTTTTTGTGACATTTTGGCCCTTTAAATGATTTGAAGTCATATCGTTTACCTAAAATTTTCTGAATTCGACTTCTGACTTGTACAACATTTAAAATAAACGTGCCATAAATTCTGAAAATCAGCTATTAGGTACCGGTACCAAGTCCGGCTATCCCGAGTTCCTATCGTTATTTATGTTTGTCTCTTGTTTTCATTGTTGTTTTTCTGGTGCAGTTTGCTTGTAAATTGTGGCATGTGGTTGTAGTTCCTGGCCATTGTGGGTGTTTGCTGTTTTCCTGTTTTTGTAATATTAGGTATGCTGATCCATTAAAGTTGAAATGTTTCCTCCTAGTCTCTGTACATGTACTACTTCATTTACTGAGCATTGGTTTATGCAATATAAACTTAATCTCTTACTCAATTAGCTGTTGAAATATCAGACAAAATGTATAAAATAAAAAAAAAATATGACTATTAAAGGGCATTAACTCCTAGGTAGATATGAAGATTTTCTTCAAAATTGCAATGTAGGTAGATCGTGATAGACACACCTTTTTGCACTTAAAACTTTATCTCTGTCGATTATGATTTTTTACAATAAAGAAAAAAAAAGATAAAAAAGCCATATCATAAATTTCTATTTTACGAAAAGGGTCATTTTTGCAAAATTGCAGCGGAGGTAAATTTTTTCATACGGATCATTTTTGTCCGGTTAGATTTCTGATATCTTCAAAGGTTTTTGACAATTTTTTCAAAATACGGCAAGTTACCTCCACCTTTATTACAAATTAAGCGGCCATATTGTAGAGCCTAACACAATTTGTCAATTAACATACACTTTTGTACCTTGGTCATAATCCAGATGTGAAATTTGGTTTATAAAGGCCAAGTTGAAAAAAAAGTTATGGCTAAAGCTTACTCTGGCTAAATCCGGATGAGCTAAAATACATAACTATAAATCATTGTACTTAATATTGAACTTTACTCACAGCCTTCATGTTCATCCTCGCCGTCCGGACAATCTTTTATGCGATCACATTCCTTAGTAAATTTAATGCATTTGTTGTTCTGCTTGCAAAGGAAATTGCCGTTGCAATTTAGTTCTGAAAAAAACATTATTATCCCAATCACATTTAATGGAACAAAGAATAATTTGTTCGAAGTTCGAACTCGATAAGATATAAAAAAAAATGCCATAAAAAACGGTAAATTTCGTTATGCTGTACACGTGTTTCAAGGAGTAACCTCTCATCAGCAGCATAAAAATCAAGATACTAATATGCAATTTTTTTTAACAATGATCAAAAATGTTCTAAGTTTTGTACTTTCAAAGTAATAATGGGTAAAAAAAAGTCAAGGGAAGATTTCAAAGCGTATTAAAAATCCTGCATTATAATAATCTCGCCTGCAATAAAGTAATCATAATTATTCATTTAGCTTGATAAGGCCAAATCTACAATGCATTGCATGTATTGGAGTAAGTCTGTCTGTACTGTTTTTGCTTTACCTTATGTACGTGCAATGATAAGTAGTGCATTTCTAGTCCAGATATGAAAACGTAGAGTGACGATAAACGATACAATTGATGAAAAAAAGAATAGAAAGGCCATGCTATTTTCAATTTCTTCAATTTTACTCTAGATCTTCAAATAAAATCCCTTCAATTTATAATGACATTGTATTTCATAGGTCTTTTTTATGAGAAATAAGAGGTAATACATTTGTTTTATTTTGATCTAACAGGTATTTGATCAAAGGATGAAAATAAATGTTTTGCATGTGGTCATGTTCAATTTAATAATGAATGTGAAAACGGATTAATTCCAATAGGATGTTTCTTGCAACTGATCATATGGAGGCTAAATACAAATTTAAAAATAATATACCCTTGAGCTGAGAAATATACAATGAAAACTCATGCTTTATTTCATTTCGTAACTAAGGCCACATTTAGTCAAAGAGGACGAATTTGTCCAATAGGCTTGAAATAGAATGATCCTTATAAGTTATCGTATGAAGGCTGAATACAATCTACAAATCGATAGAACCTACTCCACATTTCGCCATACAGAAACTTCATTTGACAGAACTCAACATAGGATGTACATTTCAATTAATAAAATTTCACAATTTTTGGAACCAATCTATGCTGTAAAAGCTGAGATACAGCGAAATTCGAAGCACTCTCGCGTTTCTTTAAACGGCCTAAAGAAACAATGTGCAAGATCTCGGTGTAATCCGTCAATCAATTGCACGTCAATCATATACAATATACTTGTAGACGTCCTGAATAATGATCGAGGGGCATTATCAAATATAAATCACGATTAGATTGATCTAGATGTATATTTCATATTAAAAATGTGTTATTTCTTTAATATACAAATATGTTTATTTCATTGTTTAATCTCTGTGGTTTCTTCTGAATTGTATGAAACAATCTAAACTTGTATGTTTCATGTGTTTACAAAATTGAAAATTACTTGAAAGAGGCTAAGAAGCCACTATCGAAAGGATAAAAACTGTCTTGCATAGATAAAAATAGACTTTCAGAATGATTAAGGTAAATTTGAAATTCCTTAAATACAGGAATACTTTTCCTCCAAATAACTGTTTAAAAGTTTGGACATATCAACACCCGTGGTATCAATTTGTGGTATAGTTATGCATTTCTGAGTAATGGGGGCTCTGATCAGGCATGAGTAACAAAAGAGTCCATCTAGGGTTCTGATGTTTATTGAAAACAGCATACAAATTACCCTGTAATATAATAATAACAATATATAACAGTTTGCTATTAATAAATATACAGATCACAGTCACTATTGAAAATATATATAAACATGTATATTAAAACAACTATATCATACCAGTGTGGTTGGAATAATACTAAATTTATCTATACCAAAATGTTTTCTGTGTTTCAAAATGTATTACACTTCTAAACTTTCAAAAATAACAATATTATTAAAT
>MJUU01052222.1:8861-23466 GCA_002080025.1 Modiolus philippinarum
GTAAGTCATTCAAGCGGAAAATATAGGTCAAAGTGACCTAATTTTGCCTGGATGCTGACCTACCATCAGAGATGCATGCATATGCAAGGTTACATGATCCTACCATCTAAAGTGACTGAGATCTGAACTCGGGACGTAAACTTGAATGTAAGTCATTCAAGCGGAAAATATAGGTCAAAGTGACCTAATTTTGCCTGGATGCTGACCTACCATCAGAGATGCATATTTATGTTCCTTTTGACTAGACCTGTACACTTGCCAAGTTTGATAAGTCTATCTTTCAAAGTTCAAATGTTATAGCCAAGGTTAAAGTTTCGGACGCACAAACAGACACACAGACAGACAGGATAAGAACAATATGCCCCAAATCCTTGATCTGTGGGCATAAAAATTACCTTGTTGTGAAAAAAAAAGTGTTAAATTTTACTAAGTCTGTAAACAGGAAGTATCCTACATGCAAAAGTGAAATAAATTTAGCTTCAATATAGTGGAAGGAGTTGGCTAAATAATAGTTTATCAGAAATTGGACGAATAGACAGACAGAAAGGTGTAATACAATACCTCCCCTCCTAACTCGTCATAGCAGAGGCATAAAAAGAAAAATGTCAGGACATTTTCAATATGTGCTGTATATACATGATATATATATGTGCAATGTTTCATACTGATATTGTTTATGTGTCTGTCTTATAGCTCATAAATCTGTTCCAATCTGTAATTTGGTGTAAAAAAATAAATATTATAGAAATGTCATACACAGTAAAACATCACCTAAAGTTAGGTTGTAGTTTTGTTGTTCCTTGTTTCTGCAAGTTAATGTCCGGCAGTGTCAGGTATGTTCAAGAATATACATTCCTGGTTGACCTTTGATTTGTGTCTAGAGTTTTTAGTTTTGCATTTAACCATGGGTAGTATTTGAGTCAAACATAAACAGTTTGGTCCAGGAATGAAATCTAAAAGACTGTAGGAATATAGAATAACATATCATTGGACTTAAGAACTATCTCATATTAACAGGATTGATCCTAGTCACAAGACCATAAGATTTTGGTCAAGGCAAGAGGTCATATGGCAGACAGTCATGTACAGTACTACCAAAGACCAGTAGATATACAAAATATCATCAGTGGGAAAACTAGTGGTATAAAATGATCTCCCTTCTAGAAAACTCTTCTGTGTCTCATAACTTTTTTGGATCAAATTAACAGCAAAGCCACAAAAATAAACAATCAACAAAATGTCAAGATTTCAAAAGAAATAAACAAATACAATATTAAGTGAAAACGTCATTCAATTCCCAGATCTTTACTTTGTAGTTAAAAAGTGATTAAACTTGCCTCAAGAAGAGGTAATATGCCAATTCCTTACATTATTTACTGTCCTGATGAAAATATTCAATGGACACACTGGTCAAAATCAATTGCTATAGGGCATTTAAATGCATGTACCCAGACAAAATTATATGTACAGATAGATTTTTTAACATACTTTATTTATAGGTCAATTTAGTAACGATTCTTGCATATGAAAGCTAAGATCCAAAACTAATTCTATGTTACTAGGCAAAATCATATCGTTTCGAAACAGCACCATTTTCCTTTTATACCCACGGTATCAAAGGGTAATCATCAACACAAGATTTCATTGGTTCAATAAAGGAAATGGGTGTGCCTTCAGTTAAAACCCATTCAAAGACCCCATGTGCTTAGTGAGTAAAAATCGATATTGTTTATGTATCTTGATGGTTGGGAGGTAGAAACGGTTGTTTTGTATACTTTATTTCGTCAAAACCACTGCGTGTACCCAGTCTAAAATTTGCAAATGAATCAATAAATATTTAAATGCAAAGTATATTTTTGGCCTGAAAATTTTCGTTATAAAGAAATGCCTAGATCCAAAACTCTTTTGAACCATGTATTTTCCAGGAAATCTGATTTTTCATTGAAAAATATGCGAGAAATATCAAAAAAATTTTAAAATATCATTTGTCAATATCAAGATACATCACATGAACATAACAGAGTTTAAATTTTCAAAGTAACTTTTATCAGGCCTTGACAACGAGTTACGCGTTGCAATCGAAATTTTTATCTTTTCTAAACGAGAGTTCATTTTCTATTGTTTAAATACCATCGGATTTTAGGCTGTCATATAATCAATAAAGTTATTCGGATATTGATCTAATTATAGAAACCTAATGTTGTCACTGAACCATAACACATACATTAATTGTACAACTACCCTACTTAATATGATGTTCTTATATCAATGTCTTCTTGAGATATCCTATAGTCTGTTATTTTCATAGGTCAAAATTTTTGAGGATTTAAGTCAATATTAAAAGTATAAAGAAATTAAAGCATTTAAATTTTTGCAGATTGTGAATGGTTCTTTATTTTGGCACAGCATTGATAAGTTAGAACCCGGGAGTGGCTTTCTGATACAAAAGTCCAAAATTAGCCCCAGAAATCCCAGAAAATCCTAAAAAATGTCCCATAAAGTCTGAGAGATGTTTAATAACAAAATAAACCTAAATGTCCATGAAGATCCCATAAAATCTCATGTTCAAATACTCCCATATTATCCCTGCATATCCCATAAAACATTCCTAGCATAATGTCGGATAAATATGGGATAATCCCTGTGAGAAATAATCCAAGGATATCCTACTAGTAGGATATCAAAGGAAATCAATTTTCATAGGGGGAATATTCCTAAATTGCGTTTGATAAGTATAATGCATAGTAAATGAAAAGTCTAGAGAAATTAGGTTTCCCGCAAAAAATTGTAGATGTTTATATCTTGAATATGAGCACACTGACCTACTTTATCAATACTTTTTGCTTGAAATGATATATAATCAATGTTCTAATAAATGAAAATATCAATCTTAAAACCTCAATAAAACTTGAGGAGTTTCAAAATGAACTCAATAACACCATTCAGAGTCAGACTGATAATTAAGATCCATAACTTACCCTCAAATATAGCCTTTGGTTTGGGTCTTATCATTTTTAACTTGTCTTTGAATTCTGAGTGCTGGCTCTAAAAAGATACATAATTACAAAGTACAGTATATTACATCTTTGCTAGCCAAGGGTTATAATTTACTACTCTCCTCTTCACCCTTGGTAGAACTAGCCACGTTTTTTTAGACACAAGTTTTTTTATATCTCTTTGGAGTTGAGTTTCAGTGCTATTCATTGCAAAAAAAAAATAAAGATCTTTTATGACATATAATAATTTGACAATGCAAAAAACATAAAACAAAAGGGAAATAAAGCTTCAAAAAGTAAAAAAACAACATAAATTGTGTAAATTTTGCACAATTTAAAATTTAATGCACACTTAAAGCTTTGTTCTTATGATATGTATTTAGGTAACTTGATTAGATGCCTGCTAAGTGTAGTTAATTGCAACCAATCAAATTCTTAAATGTGATTAAATATGTTAAGGGAGGGGAGGAGTGGATTGTAATCATTGGCTAGCAAAGATAAGCATATTTTCAAATTTATTAACCAAGGTCATAACAATGGCATTATTCATAAACAATTGCCATTTATACCCACAGTTCTACTTTCAAACTGTGCCCTTTTAATACATGTTTTTTCTTCCATATCAGGTCAATAATCAACTTGAGCAAAGTGCTATCTATATGGCCAGACTGATAAAGGGTTATCTCCCTGTACAGCCAATAAAGGGTTATCATCCTGTATAGCTAAGCTAATAAAGGGTTGTTTTCATGTACAGCCAAGCTGATAAAGGGTTATCCCCTGTAAAGCTAAACTGATAAAGGGTTATCCCCTGTACAGCAAAACTGATAAAGGGTTATCTCCCTGTACAACCAAGCTGATAAAGGGTTATCCCCCTGTACAGCAAAACTGATATAGAGTTATCTCCCTGTAGCAGCTGGCTGTTGTAGAGAAGAGTTGTTTAGACTGGATATACAGAGATATATCCCTATATATTAGCCTGGCTATACAGGGAAATAATTCTTTATTGACCTGACTAAGGGATTTAGAGGGTGGAGTGAGGGATGTTTGACCCGTCAATGAAATATAATTTTCAAGGTAAAATCAGGGTTTTTAGCCATATTCTGTCTAAAAATATTTTGTGCTTTTCTGTGCTTCAAGATTTTTTCATTTGTACCCCCTTCAACTTCAAATTTTAAATCCAACCTGGCATAGCCATGCTAATTCAAGGTTATCTCCTTGTATAACAAGGCTGACAAAGGGTTATTAGCCAAGGAAGGCTATCATTTGCTTTTTACTTTCATCTGTATTCAAGCAAAATAATAAAATATATTTAAATGAATATGTGATTAACAATTTTGTTTAAAATATTTGTTTGAGAACCAATTTTAATTCAATTTGTATGTTGTTTCATTTGAAATATTAAATTAAACTTTTACATCATGCTTATGTATGGTTCTGCTTCTTATCCATGCTGATGCATGGCTTAACTGATAATTTTTACTTGACACCATGCTAATGTATGGTTCTGCTTCTTATCCATGCTGATGCATGGCTTAACTGATAATTTTCACTTGACACCATGCTTATGTATGGTAATGCATGTGCCCTGTTATAACTCCTTTTATGCTAACACCATGCTGATGCATGGTAATTTCTTCTCTTACCCTTTTGACACCATGCTGATGTATGGTAAAACTCCTTTATTTTAACCACTTGACACCATGTTGATCTGTGGTTAATTTCCTTTAATTGCCCTTTTTGACACCATGCTGATGTATGTTTAATTTCCATTTTTTACGCTTTTGACACCATGCTGACCTATGGTTAATTGTTTTGCATATACCCCTTTTTGACACCATGCTGACATATGGTTAATTGCCTTGCATATACCACTTTTTGACACCATGCTGACGTATGGTTAACTGCCTTGCATGTACCCCATTTTGACACCATGCTGACGTAGGGTTAATTGCCTTGTATATACCCCTTTTTGACACCATGCTGACGTATGGTTAATTGCCTTGCATGTACCCCTTTTTGACACCATGCTTATGTATGGTTCTGCTTCTTATCCATGCTGACGCATGGCTAAACTGATAATTTTCACTTGACACCATGCTTACGTATGGTAATGCATGTGCCCTTGTTATAACTCCTTTCATGCCTAACACCATGCTGATGTATGGTAATTTCTTCTCTTACCCTTTTGACACCTTGCTGACGTATGGTAAAACTCCTTTATTTAAACCACTTGACACCATGTTGATGTATGGTTAATATCCTTTAATTGCCCTTTTTGACACCATGCTGATGTATGTTTAATTTCCATTTTTTAGGCTTTTGACACCATGCTGACCTATGGTTAACTGCCTTGCATGTACCCCTTTTTGACACCATGCTGATGTATGGTTAATTGCCTTGCATGTACCCCTTTTTGACATCATGCTGACGTATGGTTAATTGCCTTGCATATACCCTTTTTGACACCATGCTGACGTATGGTTAATTGCCTTGCATATACCCCTTTTTGACACCATGCTGACGTATGGTTAATTGCCTTGCATACCCCTTTTTGACACCATGCTGATGTATGGTTAATTGCCTGCAGGTACCCCTTTTTGACACCATGCTGATGTATGGTTAATTGCTTTGCATATACCTCTTTTGACACCATGCTGACGTATGGTAAATTGCATTGCATGTACCCCTTTTTGACACCATGCTGATGTATAGTTAATTGGCTGCAGGTACCCCTTTTTGACACCATGCTGATGTATGGTTAATTGCCTTGCATGTACCCCTTTTTGACACCATGCTGACGTATGGTTAATTGCCTGCATGTACCCCTTTTTGACACCATGCTGATGTATGGTTAATTGCCTTGCATATACCCCTTTTTGACACCATGCTGACGTACGGTTAATTGCCTTGCATGTACCCCTTTTTGACACTATGCTGATGTATGGTTAATTGCCTGCATGTACCCCTTTTTGGCACCATGCTGATGTATGGTTAATTGCCTTGCATGTACCCCTTTTTGACACCATGCTGATGTATGGTTAATTGCCTGCATGTACCCTTTTTTGACACCATGCTGATGTATGGTTAATTGCCTGCATGTACTCCTTTTTGACACCATGCTGATGTATGGTTAATTGCCTTGCATGAACCCCTTTTTGACACCATGCTGATGTATGGTTAATTGCCTGCATGTACTCCTTTTTGACACCATGCTGATGTATGTGTAATTGCATGCATGTACTCCTTTTTGACACCATGCTGATGTATGTGAAATTGCCTGCATGCACCCCTTTTTGACACCATGCTGATGTATGTGTAATTGCCTGCATGTACTCCTTTTTGACACCATGCTGATGTATGTGTAATTGCCTGCATGTACCCCTTTTTGACACCATGCTGATGTATGTGTAATTGCCTGCATGTACTCCTTTTTTGATACCATGCTGATGTATGTGTAATTGCCTGCATGTACTCCTTTTTTGATACCATGCTGATGTATGGTTAATTGACTGCATGTACTCCTTTTTGACACCATGCTGATGTATGTGTAATTGCCTGCATGTACTCCTTTTTGACACCATGTTGATGTATGGTTAATTGCCTGGCATATACCCCTTTTTGACACCATGCTAACATATGATTTTCTTTCTGCGTTTGATTTTTACACCATGTTAAAAATGTTTGTATTGTTTATGAAATTTAAACAATATGCAGTGATGTATATTATACATGTATGATTTGCATATAAGTTTCAAATAGTTTTAGTATATATCATGTTATATAGTTTTTAGATATCTGACTTTTGTACTTTTGTTTGACTTGTAATTCCTTTTGTTAATTCATTCTTTTAAAGCTACTGTATGTATTTTAAGAAACCAGCTTAATTTAATTTTATATTAAAAGGAAATTTTATGAGATAATAATTAAGCATTTATAAATTTCATCAATAACTTTGCCATTATATGTGGTAGGGCCATTTCGATACAAAATATTGGTCTAAAGTTTTAATTTTATATCTTTTTCCCAAGTTTCAAGCTTTAAAAATTATCTCCCCTTTATTGGGAAAATTTCTAACTCTGTAGTTGTGTAAGTCCCCAGATGCCAAAATATTATGTATATATTGTGTTATTAGTTATGTATATTACTAGATTGAATGTATAATAAATGTTGTACTAGTACTTAATCTTTTTATCAAATCTACAATATGATTTTCTTCCAAATATGATAGCTTGATGAGATATTTACAAGTACAGTAGAGCTTCAACTTTGAGTCCAAAATTTGGGAATTGGGCTTTTGTGCAATTTATGTCTCTAACACTAAAGCCAATAAAGATGCTTTGGTTTATCTAGGAAATTTCTATAAGTATATCTTCAACAATTGAGTCAACTTAATATGGACTTTGGCTTATTCATGCCTTCAAGTTTCAAGTCTTGTTTTGTTTGTTTTGTTGTCTATGGACTGGGTGATCTGAAGTGTCATAAATGCAAAATAATAAAACATATTTAAATGAATATGTGATCAACAGTGTTACTTTGAAGCTGTCGTCACCTGCAACAAAGCACCATATGTGGCAACTTCATATTAACAGTGTTGCTATTTAGCTGTGTCAACTATTTTTACAGCATTGAGCAATAATGGCTAATATTTACATAGAATTACTGCCAAACTTTGGTAACTTACTCTCAGGCATTGTGTTTATAAATTTAGATCATATTGGTTAATGCTTATACATTGTATATATATCTTTCGATTAATGGTCTTCAAAATGTTTTGACTTAATCTTTGGTACCAAAAACAGTATTGAGTACCTCAGGAATACTTGAATACCCCAAAATAAAAATAAAAATTCAGATTGGTTTATATTAAGGATAGTCACTCCTCAGGTTTTTGAAACTGTTTTGACTTTCCGAATTCTCTTGTTTTAAACATGTACATGATTATGCATTAGAAAATTTTGCACACTGTCCACCAATTTTCTTTTCAAAATATGATAGTACCGGTATACATCTTCAATAGACTTCGGACAAAATTTGATGAAATTCTTGATATGCCTTCATCGCAAAGATTGTTAACCTTAATGCAAAATGAATCAAAAGTCTAGAGAAGTTCGGTTTCCTGCCAAAATTTCAGGCGTTTAAATCTCAAAAACGGCCACACTGACCTATCAATATTTTTGGCTTAAAATGATGTATGATCCATATTCTAATAGATAGAAATAATAATTTATAATCCTTGATATAATAAACTTGAGGAGTAACCATCATTAATACACTATGACAATAACAAACAAGTAGAACTTACTGCATTCTCTATGACGAACTGTTTTGCCAGACTTTCTAGTACAAGTTTATTTGCAACATGTTGAACCATAGCTTTCTCTATACTGGTTTCAGTACTCTCTTTGTAGAACGACATACGATAGTCAGGAATCCTTTTCCTAAAGTCACTGAACAAAAATATAGCTTCTTCATCCAGAATAACAGTGAATGTTTTACTTATAGAATCTGTGCCTAGCAGGTCGGTGACTGTTATAGGCATTTCACCCATCCATCGTGGACAAAGGTAATCAACTTCTCCACCCTTTTCATGAAGAAATCTATTGCAGATATTCACTATTTTTAAGGGTTCAATATGGGATTCAAAAAAGATTTCAAACCAAACAAATTCATTACTTATTTTAGTAGAAATTTGAACAGAATACTTTTTACTTTTAAATAAACAACTTCGTAACTGATCAATTTTAGTTTGATTAATTTTGAAGACTTTGTTTTCCACACTCATCACAACATGACATGGTTCACCATCATGACCATTGGCAAGCTTTCCCATGACATCCAATTCTGTAACTGCATAAACATCTGGATTTTGAGCAGAATCCTTGACCTGAAAATTAAATTTTATAATTAAATAATAGGTTAATTTAGTTTTTCTATTGCATACTGTAAACCAGGAAATTTTTGTGGCAGTTTTTTTCGCGATTTTCGCGTTAAGAATGGAAGCACGAAAATAAAACGGGACGAATATACTTGTCTATTATTGGAGTCAATGGTCAACAATTTGGCAGTGCGAGTTCAAAACTGAGCGAACTAAAACCCTGTCAATTTACCGCGAAATAAAGACGGCGCAAAAATTTCCCAGTTTACAGTATAGGACAAGCTTCGGGTAAGCTTTACTTCCTGTAAGAGTCTGCTGTGATAGTAACTAACTAGCTGCACATTACTTGCAAGCACCACTTGACCAATCTTTCAAAATTACTTTAGTCCCTATTTCCCTTCCAACATTTTTGTTATGGACTAAGTAATCTACCTGTATTGGGTTTCATTTTTATTTTTATTTTACAGAAAAGGGCAAAAGGACAGAGATTTGGATTCTCTAATTTCTAGAAAATTTAAACACCTCCTGACTACTGGATTATTGAAATGATTATCAACATGGGTAGTATTTGATCTCAGTTGGCGATTATATTAAACACCCCTTGAAATGAATGGCGCAATGATACACATAGCAACGATGATAGCAACAAAATGGCGACATACTTGAGACTGGAGTCTACAGAGATCGCTTTACTTCAAATAAATTGAGTAGAAATTAGAGAAACAATCTCTAACATTGTTTTCCGGTTTATTACGATAATTTTTCACATCTCTATAGTTAAATTTTCACATTTTAAAGTTCTCGGGTAAACCTCGAACTTTAAAATGTGAAAATTTAACTATCTTGATGTGAGAAATATACGTAATAAACTGGAAACAATGTTAGAGACTATAGTATTGGGTAGCGATAAATATAAAATAATGGTAGTTTTGAAGGTCGAGACAGAAAATATCACCGTATCGCTGCGAGTCCGATAGGACGAGCTGAGATACTAGTGATATTTTCTGTAGAGACCTTCAAAACTACCATTATTGTTTTTATCGGCAACATCATAAGAGTCATGACATCATATTTGTGACGTCATTGCATGATATTTTCTTGTATCAGGTTGGTAAGGAGATACTGACAATATCAGTCGGTAAGATCAAAGAGAAAAATGTACATATTGCCGATAAACCAGTTTATCACTACTATTGGCATTTGCTAGTGCCAGTACCAAGTAGGTCTGTCCTGAGTTCCTATTACTGTTTAATGAAGACAAGAATAATTCTAAAAAGTTCCACAGAACTGCTCACTCCACTATCATTCTAATTTGGTCTATTTGTTTCTTATTGTGCATATTGTACATTGTATTTGCTATAACCCTAATGGGTTCATGTCTGTCTTTTACAAATAAAGTTATTATTATTATATATTAAGATGTACTGGCTAAGTAAAAATTCCAAGAAACAACTGGTCTTTGACAGTTTCAGGAAAATTACCAAAATTGGAATACAAAATTTAAGAAATCTAACATTGAAAATATTGTTTTCGATTAAAATTCATCAAAACATATGGTTGCAAACATGAATTCCCAAAAATTGCTTGTCTTTGAGAGTTTCAGGAAATTTACCAAAATTGGAACCATATTTTTTCATTCTTAGTTTTCAGAATTATGTCTTGTATGAAAAAATGGCCAAGATATTTGATTGTATGCATAACATAGTTGGAAAAAAGAATAAAATTCCGAAAGCTTATTATGCATCTATGGACTATATGCAACAATTCTACATTAAAATTAAAGTCCTTAATCCCAAGTTTGTTTAAAAATTGTTTATATATGGACCTAAAAAGAAAATTTGGATAAATTCATTGTAGCAGAAAATATAGGTCAAGGTGACATAAATCTGGTATGGATGTTGGTCACTACTAAAGATGTAACCACTTACCAACAAGAGCTGTCGCCGAATGGCAGCCAAACATACCCCCCGTTCATTGAACAAGACCCCGGATCGATACGGTAAGTGCAAATTAAAGTTGGTGTGGACACAATACATGTGTGGAAACAGTATAAGTGTGTACACAATACAAGTATTGACACAATGATGTAACCTTCAAGAAAGAACTTTTCACAAGGATTCCAATGAAAATACTCTGTCTAAATCAGGCAAATATGAAATTCACATTTTTTAACCTATTTGACATTTTACACAAAAATCATAAGCATTGGAGAAATTTCATTGCAACACTTTGAAAACAACTTTTAAAGAGGATTACAATGAAAAAAGTGTGTCTCTGCAACAGTTTGACTTCACAATATCTATGCTTAAAAATTTTTCTTGGAAAAAAAAGATAATTGCAGGAGAAATCAACGAAATTCAAAATCAGATTATCTCCCCTTCCTGATTTCAAACAATAATCATATTCCTCCATGCACATCTGCATATAGTGTTCTTCCTTTGTGTAAAGTTTCATCAAAATCCTTTAGGTGGTTTAAGAGGAGTTGCACTTACGAGGTAACCCACACATAGGACATCAACAAAAAGTCAAAGTTGAATTATCTCCCCTTCCTGGTTTCGGACAATAATTATATTACTTCATGCACATCTCCATATAGTGTCCTTCATTTGTGTAAAGTTTCATCAAAATCCTTCAAGTGGTTTAAGAGGAGTTGCACTTACCAGGTAACCCATACATAGGAAATAAACGAAAAGTCAAAGTCGAATTATCTCCCCTTCCTAATTTCAAACAATTATCATATTTCTTCATGCACATCTCCATATAGTTTCCTTCCTTTGTGTAAAGTTTCATCAAATTCCTTCAAGTGGTTTAAGAAAAGTTGTGCTTACGAGGTATTCCATACATAGGGAATCAAAGAAAAGTCAAAGTCGAATTATCTCCCCTTCCTGGTTTTGAACAATAATTATATCCCTTCATGCACATCTCCATATAGTGTCCTTCCTTTGTGTAAAGTTTCATCAAAATCCTTCGAGTGGTTTAAGAGGAGTTGCGCTTACGAGGTAACCCATACCTAGGGAATAAACGAAAAGTCAAAGTCAAATTATCTCCCCTTCCTGGTTTCGGACAATAATCATATTCCTTCATGCACATCTCCATATAGTGTCCTTCCTTTGTGTAAAGTTTCATCAAAATCCTTCAAGAGGTTTAAGAGAAGTTGTGCTTACGAGAAGTGTGGACAGACAGATGGACAGACAGACGGACAGACAGACAGACAGACAGGGTGATTCCTATATATCCCCAAACTTTGTTTGCGGGGCGTATAATTTTAATCAGTCTATGGCATGTACGTGCTGAGATATGGAGCATAAAAAACAATCATCGTAGATGCTGAGATACGGTGCATACAAAAATAATCATCAATAAAACTAAGTCCAACTAATGGAAAATTACGGATAAATTGGAATAATTTTTTTTTCAAAAAGTAAACTTGGGACACAATAATAAGGCTGTCCTGAACATTGTGTCAAAGTTTCATTAATATTTAATATGATTTGAGAAAGTAATGGAAAGTAAAACCAGAGAGGCTCCCAGGAGCCTGTATCACTCACCTGGCTTTTATTTGCCACAATCAAGTAAACATTGCAAGTCATACAGTCAAATTTCAGTCTCTCCAACTTTGGTAGCTCTAACTCCACCAATATCTTGAACTATTTAAAGTCTGATCATGTTTTACTATATTTCTTTGTTGGGCTTATTTGACAAAAAACGTTCTTGCTAAAGACCACTTTCGACACCAGTTTTGAGGTCGAGATATCATTTTGTAAATGGCGGTCAGTGACAATTTCTACGACCATATTTTCAAGTTACGACATCAATATCTATTTAGAAACAAAATTTCATTGAAATCAGACAATTCTGAATTTTCCTGCCTTTTTTTTTGGCAGCCATTCTGAAAATGGCAGTCAAGGAACAATTTTCAACACCGGTTTTGAAGTTGCAACATCAATATCTATTTGGAAACCAAATTTTATTGAAATCAGACAATGTTGAATTTTCCCGCCCTTTTTGGTGGCCATTTTGAACATGACTGTCAAAGAACAATTTTTAACATCAATTTTGAAGTTGCTACATCAATTTCAATTTGGAAACCAAATTTCATTGAAATTGGACAATTATGAATTTTCCCGCCTTTTCTGGCGGCCATTTTGAAAATGGCGGTCAACGAACAATTTTCAACACTGGTATTGAAGTCGCAAAATCAATATCTACTTGGAAACCAAATTTCATTGAAATCCGACAATGTTGAATTTTCCCGCCTTTTCTGGTGTCCATTTTGAAAATGGCTGTCAGTAACTATTTTAAACACCAGTTTGAAAATTTTATGGAAAAAGGGCTATAACTCCGAGATGGGTTTCAGATTTTCTCCAAAATTGCACAGTAGGTAGATCTCATCAAGCTGATCATTTTTACATCCATCAGATTATTTATATCTATAACGGTTTTCCAGTTATTAGATAGCTAAAAACTGTAATTTACCCCTATGTTCTGTTTTTAGCAATGGCAGCCATGTTGTTTGACCAGCTGACTAATCGAACACAATTTTGAAAAGCCCTACCCTGTGGTGATGATTCAAGTCAAGTTTTGTTAAATTTGGCTCAGCCGTTTCAGAGGAGAAGATTTTTGAAATTGTTGAGGGACAGAGGACGGACGACGGAGGACAGACGAAAAGTGATGGCAAAAGCTGACATGGTGTTTTAGGCTAGGTGAGCGAAAAATGCAAAAATTTAGAAAATTTTACAGAAAAAGGGCTATAACTCAGAGATGGGTTTTTTTGATTTTCTTCAAAATTGCACGGTAGGTAGAACTCATCATGCTGATCATTTTTACCTGTCAGATTTTTTTATATCTGTAACAATTTTCGAGTTATTAGGTAGCCAAAAACTGCAATTTACCCTTATGTTCTATTTTTAGCAATGGCAGCCATGTTGCTTGACCAGCCGACTAATCGAACATAATTGTGAAAGTGCATACCCTGGTAATAATTTTGACCAGGTTTGGTTACAATTTGCCCATCAGTTTCAGAGGAGAAGATTTTTGAAATTGTTGACGGACGGACGCAAACTAAGGGCAAAAGATCCCATGGTGAGCTAAAAAAAAGTTTAACATTTAGGCCATAAAAAAATAATATATTGGTTCACAGGCCCTCCCTCATCTAGTTTGAGGCTAGAAAAAAGGCCCTCATTGACCCTATTTTTTGCCATTTCAGTAAAATAAAAACAAAAAATCACCTCCCACACTACATTCTTGGTGGTTTTTACAATGTAAAAAGCTGCCTCATCTATTTTTTGGCAAATAAAAAGATAAAAGAAATCACCTCCCTACCTCATCATTTTAAATGAACAAGTGAAGACCCTAAAAGATGTCTCGCCCGTCCCTGCTGGCCTCCTAATTGATGTGAAATCTATGTGAACTAATCAGAAAAGTGAACATGCTCACTAGACCGTGAAATTGAGGTCAAGGACAAAAAACACATGCCAGACTGACATGTACTACCCAAGACCAACCTTTATACCAAATATTATCAACCTACCACATCTAGGTATTGAGATATGGACTTAAGCAGAAAAACTTAACATGGCCACTAGACCGTGAAATTGAGGTCAAGGACAAAAGTCAAGTGCCGGACTGACATGTACTAACCAGGACCAACCTACATACCAAATATTATCAACCTACCACTTCTAGGTATTGAGATATGGACTTAAGCAGAAAAACTTAACATGGCCACTAGACC
>MJUU01052222.1:31590-41895 GCA_002080025.1 Modiolus philippinarum
AACGGGTTGGGCAGGGAACGCGAAATTAAAACCCGGGCTTAAGCTTGTGCCAACAAACATCATACTAAAATTTGATAACAATCCGTTCACTAGAACTAAAGTTATGCTGTCCACAGACGCCGACGCCGACGCCAGCGCCATACCATAATACGACCGCAAAATTTTTGCGGTCGTATAAAAAAACATTTTATCATGCAAGTCAATGGCACATGTGTTTTTCTCCATTTTGCTTAGTTCTTGGCCCCTTTCCCACTAAGCATAATTACCCGAAGAAAAATGTATGCATGGATCATACCGCCCATGCATCTCTGAATGTACTTCATTACCAATTCAATTTACTAGTATTTAAACTGTCGGTGTTTTGATATTATTTGTGATTCCGCAGTGTTAGAAAAATATAGAAGAAAGAAATTATCAAATCCAACCAAAACCATGAAAATAACATAACAAAAGGGAGACCATCTGAAATATTCGCCCATTTTCGGTACTCCAAAAACAAGATTCTAATCAAATACATAAAGGGAACAGTTTTTTTAAAACAGTTAATAAAAGTGGAGCGAAACGACCCACGGCGAACGGGAATCGGCGCGGGTAAACTGACAGAAAGTCACAAATTTCCTAGGACAAAAAGTCACAGGACAAAAAGTCACAATCTGCTTTTTTACATTTGGTGGACAAAAAGTCACAACTTATATTTTTGCTTCATGTGTATGTAGGTATAGAACAAAATGGTCACACAATTATCATGATTATATCAACTGACTCATGAAATTGAATATAATATTTATATTATTTTTGGACTTCAGCAACTACATATGGAATTTTATTGCTATGATTTAGAAATAACATTTTACATATTAAATTGAAAAGCTGTGTTTTTTTCAAAACATATATGAATTTTCTTGATATACTAATAGTGTAATGACAAACTATTTTCTTTCTTTTAAACTATAACCAAAACACAAATGATCACAGGGTACCACCTCTTGTCAAACAGATGCCAATTAAGTAATAATTAATTATTATCTGAACATATATTGATACAAATTAGAGTTATTGCTGTATCAATTAAACCCTACAATAACATGATAAGCCATACATATAAAATAATTGGATTGGCCTCTATATATGATTATTTATTTTCAAAGTTGTTATTTTAATAGTTACACTTAACTGCATGTCAGTGCTCAATACAGGATATGATAGAATAAACATTCCTAGAATTTATGTCTTGAATAAACAGAATTGCGAGTCAAGATCATGAACCCATACATGCCATATTTAAACTAAAATTGAAGGAAATGTATTCCCTTTTATTTATTCATTATTCAAAATGTTACTTTTATCCTAATTTATTTCTCAAAGACAAAATTTATAAATTGTGACTTTTTGTTCTAAATGTTTTCAATTTAAACTGTGACTTTTTGTCCTGTGACTTTTAGACCGTGACTTTTTGTCTGTGACTTTTTATCCTGTGTCTGTGACTTTCTGTCCTACAATCATCGGCGCGAACGCACCCGGGGCGAAAGGGGATAGGAACGAAACAACCCAGGGTGCAAACGGGATTCGGCGCGAAACGACATGGATTCGTCGACAACTGACCCCTCCTGTTGGCTGTTACAATACTATACCGGTATTTTATCCAGGCAGAAGCCAGAATGCTCTATATCCTTTTCTTACATTTTACAGTTCTACTTCTACTTCTACCGACTCGTGATCACAGTCATCAGATTGACTATTCTATCACTTTAGTTGATTGTTCTATTCCCTACTTTATCCCACAACTCTGTTTAGCGTAATTTCTGGGAATATTAAAAAGCCCATAGCTAATTTGTTCCCCGGGATTTGTTCATCTGTTCATGACATTTGATGAATTATTTGACAGATATCAATATATTTCTTACATACTTTCTGATTAGCGGATAGAAAGTCAAACGGCACTTGAGGAAGCACAAGTATTTGGCACTATTAGCAGGAAATCCTGGCTTTCCATACTTCTTTCGGTTTCGTTTTCAACTCAAACAATGACCCATTGAAGAAGAAAAGTTGCAATAAAAACCAAACATCTGAAAAACAAACAATAGTAGACCACCATGTACGTTTCACTACAGTAGTGCTTGTCAGTTGATCAGTTTTTGAAGTTACCGTTCACGATGGATGTAGTGGTATCAAGAAAGTTGAATCTTTCAACCGAGGACTCAAAAGTAAATTTAATTTATGCTGTGATAAAAAGGAATGGTAAAGTTGTTCCATTGACATCAAATGAAATGGAAAGATAAGATCATTTTTAATTTCATTTAGTAATTTAATTATGGAATTAAAATTGTAGACCTAAAATAAATAACCTACTTTGATATTTATTTCTTTTTGGTCGTGCAGTTCTTTACATCAGTTTCTCTATAAATCTATAAGTTGTTTGACGTGTTATTATTGCATTTTAAAATATTTTCTTGTAGAGCTTGCGCAAATAATTGTTTCAGTTTTTGTCATGTTATTAGTAATTCAATAGATGCTGAAGGGTACTTGTACAATGGTCTTAACGTATGGGGTAAATAGGGGTTAAAAAATGTTTGCCATGGTTAATAGGATAAAACAGTGAATCTCATAAAACCATGCATTTGGATTGTTGAAATTCCAAAAATTGAGCGTTGTTAAAAATGTTAGAAATGTGTTATTTTGATTTGTACGAGTGTTCGTATAAAAATTCCAAGATATCAGCAACATATGTTAACATATATTTTGCTGGCGTTATTGTTACTAGTGTCACAGTAACGTAGGAATCATCATACCCAGATATAATATCTTCATACTCTTATATTGTTTTGATATGGTTGGCAAATGATAGTATTTGGGAAAACATGAAAACCAATTTATGAATCGCTAGTGTTTTTGACGAAAGTGATAACTCAGATAGGCATTGCTTATTGAGTAACGTAGGAATCATTTATTTTATCTGATAGTACATCTACACAAGAAATGGTATTTCATCACATCTTTGTCATGGAAATTACGGAAGTCCATGCAAAAGTAAAAAAAAGTAAATTCCTTGGAATTTTTAACAATAATTTTTCCACTTGTGTCATTTGGTAACGTAGGAATCGGTCACGTAGGAATTTTTTTCTTAGTTAAGGAAGTATCATGAGATATCGACTGTAGTCATTTCATAACCAAGTAGTGGAAAGTACCCAACATTTTAGGCCGCTCCCTTCATGTAATTTTGCTAGAACATTGGTAACGTAGTCCTGAACCTTTGTTATTTGGAACTTCAAAAACTACAGTATTTATGAGTACAATACGTTTTTATTGTTAAACGCCAATCTTGATACATGATTTTTTTTATATCATATTGTTAGAAGACGTATCTTTTGAAGGTATAACTTATATCTTTCGAGAATCAGTTTGACCCCGAGGCAGTTTTGAAGTAGCAGTAACGTAGGAATCATGAAAAATCTTGACAAGTTTTCAATTTATTTCATTTTTTTAATTGAGAAAGTAGCATTTAAATCTTTACTTTTGCTAAACCTTCATCTTGAAAGAAATATAATACGAAAAAAAAAAATTAATGATCTACTGTTTTTAATATTAAAAAGTAGTCCCAAAAAACAAAAAAAAAAGCAATCTTGACATGCGAAATATACAAAAAACACCACAACTTTTCAAAAGATCGTGGTATTGTACTTATTGTAGGTTCATTTAATTCCTATTATCGACAGTAACAAGAAAAAAATCCAACGCTGTACTTTTATTTGTAAATATTTTTTTACCAGAACGGTTACTTTTGTCAACCATATATGCATGGTTTAAATGAGATTGACTGAAAAGCCATGCTGAAATATAGTGCTACAAGCATGTAATAGTCCCTGTACAAGCAATAATTTCATTGAGCATTACTTATTATACTTCAACATATGGTTGATATAAACTTTCAGTCTAACAAAGGTGTGTTTTGGTTACATTCTTAATAAACTGGCACTGGCGGATCCAGACTTTCTGCTAAGGGGGGGACCAATATTTTTTTCAAAAGGGGGGCCCGGAACCCAATATTTTTAAAAACCCCTAGGAATTTTGAATATTTTCCGACCCAAGGGGGGGGGGCACCCGCCCCCCTAAATCCGCCATCAAACAAAAAGACTAACATAACATTGTCACATTAGTCCCAGTTAAAAGTAATCAATGGATGAAAAGTTCACCTTGGCAATGACAGCTAAACGATTTTCATTACCTACCCCAAAATACGCTAAACCTGCCTGAGATCAATGGTCAATTTTGGTCAAAAATTAGAAATTTTAATTTCTCAAAAACTCAGTACTGGACGTAGGTACATAATTATTTGACACCATTCGTGAATATCCTTATATGATATAAACAATAAAAAAAATCACTCATAAGGCAAGTTTTAAGAATTATTCATAAACAAGATTTCAACGAGACTGAAGCATTCCTAAAATGTGGTACAAATCTACCTACTACATTTGTAAGAGTTCATACCTGGAGTTCATAAAATGTGGTACAAATCTACTACACTTGTAAGAGTTCATACCTGGAGTTCATAAAATGCAGTGTACGGTGAACTTAACTTTATAGTATAAACTGAAATCACAACATGTCAATATCACTATAAACTATCAAAGTAATAATTGACATATCTTTCCGAGTCACGTGTTTGACATCCACGTTCTTCCCCACAAACCAGTGACAAATATATGATTTTCTGGGCTACTTCTCTACCAAAGAAGTAAAATAATGAGCCATAAAATCGATTAAGGTGTCTGCATGGTATTTTCTAATTATAGAATTTTGTGGGTTTTTTTGTGTGTAGATATGTAATTGTATTATTGTTAAAAATATAAAATAAAATTTTGGGGTCACTGTGCATTTAAGCGCAAAAACTGAAATTGAAAGTTTGATGATTTATAAAGAAATGGTAGGGAAAATGATTAAATGAGAGGATAGAATTATGAATCTATTCTAAATTTTGCTCAATCTTTGCATGTGTTTCGATATCATTATATAGTTAAAATATAAATCATAAAAATAGGAGTCACCGTTGAAATAAGAGAGATAAATTGCGAAATGTTAATTTTTGTAGTGATATCTATATTAAATTCTTTTATTGAATAATCTCCCTTGAATAATCTATGTGTTCTTAAAATCCTTCAATAGATTTAAAGTGCATGTGTTTTAGTTCACCTTTTCTACCGAAAATTTTGTAAAAGTGATAAGGAATAAAAAAAATAAATACTTTTGAACTTTCTTTCCGTTTTAAATAACTATTTTGTTAATTTTTTTAGGAATGAAACCTAAATGAACAAGTATCAGACAAAAATGGCGGATTGATACCACTGAGACACCTTAAAAATGGTTCAGACGGCTTTTCATTGATTCATCTAGTTGCATTTGATCAAAGCAAATAGCTCAGGAAAAACAAATGACATCTGTCTCAATACCAATGGCTCATTCATCTGTCCAGGGTTTGTGGGGGAAGGACATGAACCTCAAACACTGGACCTTGCTCTGACAAGGAATGGAGGTGTATAACTTTCCAAGTATGACAGGCAGTTAAAAACGCAATTGAAATCAATAGAGGATACCCCTACCAGGTTGCTTAAATCTGAAGATTAAAGGGACAAAATGAGTCTATAAATTACTATACCCAAATCAAAGAATAGTTTATATTACTGCTATCAAATCGAGTATAGCTGAGGAAATAAAATTAACGAAGAAAAGATAACAGGAAACAAATACAATGACCGAACATTACAATCACATGCCACAATCCACCGGGGAACTGCACAAGAAAAACAATAAAATGACAAAAGACAAACATAGACAACGATAGGAACTCGGGATCTAGCCGGACTTGGTACCGGCACTAGCAACAGCTAGCGGTAGGGTTAAACCGGTTTATGGGTACCCAAACCTCCACCTTCTCTTTCCCGTTTCCCTATAGTATAAAAACATACAAATTAAACCCAATGCAGGTAGACCACTAACTCCACAACCACAATCTTGAAAAGAGAAAGATAAACACAAAACGTAATTTAGAAAGATGAGTCAAGGAGTGCTCACCGCTAAGCTGCCGGCGAGCTCAAGGAGCCTATAGTCTGTTGGTAAAACACTGTTGCACTACGGAATAATAATCAAATTCAAAACTTCCCGAAGGGTTTGGTAATTATGGATTTCAGTAGACATCGGCAGTATCAGTGAGAGGCCAGTATAATTGTAAAATCTTCAGGTCATTAGATTCCAAAGCCATTTTTACTGAATAATGAAGAATTTCCGGTCAATATCCCTATTACGTAAAGAAAGTAAGTTACGTCCCAGTTTTTCTGGATATTTGATCAGTTTTTGACATTTTTAACAACATTTCAGTAAAAGCGAGGGTGAGAAATGCCCTTAGTAATAAGCTGTTTGCGAGTCGCATTACATTTAGATATCAAATGTTCATATCTTCAATAATACTTCTTAAATAAACATGAATCAAAACATCATTGCAGGATGATGTAAGAAGATAAATCAGAGGAATCGGAGATAAAAAAAAATGAAGTCACTGGTAAGATGCATAGTAGTAAAGGACTTTATAGGCCAACAATGAGAACCGAAATTATTAACATACAGTGGTAGTAAGGAACTTTTATTATTCAATCTTTAGGATGTAATAGTCATTGGAGGATTTGAAGTATTCCGCTTACTGTCACCTCCGTGTCAGTTAAAGTTGATGCTATTTTCACCAAGAACACGGGCCCCAGTGGAATTATACGCACAGTCGAGCTTTCCCTCTTCAGTTTAGGTAATCTGGAAAAGGGTCACTTCTTCCAGCACAAAACCCTCGTTTTAGACTTACATGATGTATCTCATCGGGGGTAGCCATCTAATCAGTGGTGGCTCACTCCATACCTTCAGAAGACAAAATGGACTCCCTTGAGATTTAGGTGGTCACTTTATCCACCTACATCATGCTTTTCCAATACGAACCTAGCCTATCATATGTCAAATCGGGTTAGAAGAAACTGTTCCCTTACAAAGAGGACATAGAGCTGTGGTGAACTGTGTGTAAACTGCAAGCAGTTGTTAATGCCAAATTCTTAGAGATGCAAGCGTCTCTCGTTTTTAGAGAAAGGAGAGAATACCCAAGTTAGCAGTGTAAGAGCATCTGAAAATATTGATTCGACGAAGAACATAGGTTTCCATTGCAGCACGTAACCAAAAGGGTACTTTCTCACGGGATGATGAGAATCATCCTTCTTCTACCGTTTTCAACAGAAATGAAGAGACTACAAGCTCTCTACTCTCTAATGCTATTCAAGTATCTGCTTCTTCTGAAGCCGATCTTTCAATCATGAGACATGAACATCGTATGGCTTGTCAAAAGGATCGAGGCCCTGCAAATTCGAGTCACTAGCGTTACTGGTTCCCATGTCTTCACCCCCTCGTCAAGGGGGAACCTAGTATCTCAGACTTTATGACATTTTCTGGAATAGTTAAAATATTACCCTGTGGGATATAAATTTTTCCAAGAATCGGGCCATTTTGAGCTTGTTTTTGGCTTTTATTAATGATTCTGTTAATTCCAATCTGTCCAGTACTAGTAGTATACTAGTATCAGGAAATATGTATTCAGGCCGAGGTATAACTTGTTACCTGGGTAAATTTTGAGATCTACGAGTCAAGCTACGAATAAAGCAAACCCCTTAATAATAGACATTTTAAGCCTTACAAAACTGTCGACAGATTGTGTTTAACACAGTCTATTTAGGCAAAATCAGAGAATAAAATTAGTCACTTGTCCAGTGTCTTAGTAACGACAGCACATTCTAAGCAACCGCTCATTCCTTTCTTGAAAACAAATAAAAAAAACAAGTGTGGACCCAAATTGATGTCTCGCCCGTCCTTACTTGGTCGCAAAATTGAGATGAAAACTCAAAATGCCTAAATTAGAAAACTTAACATGTTCGCTAGATAACTGACAAACGCAATATAGCAGACTGTCATGTATCACCCAAAACCAAAATGCCAAATATCAGTGACCTATCACTGATAGATGCTGAAAAACGAAACATGTTCACTATACCATGAAAATGAGGTCAAGGGTTAAAGCAAAATAGCAGGCTGTTATCTTCCATCTAAGACAAAGCCACAAACCAAATATTATTGACCTTACATTAACAGATACTAGGAAACATAACATGATCACTGGACGGTGAAATTGAGGTCACAGACCAAAGTCATATAGCATACTGTCATGTACTACCCAAGACCAACATATATACAAAATATCATTGACCTACCACTTATAGTTACTGAGAAACTAAACTAAGCACAAAAACTTAACATGTTCATTGGACCGTGAAATTGAGGTCACAGACAAAAGCCATATAGTAGACTGTCATGTATATTTGAAGACCTACTTAAATACTAAATATCACTGACCAACCACTTATAGTTACTGAGAAAATTACCTAATAACCAAAACTAAACATGCTCACTAGACCGTGAAATGTAGGTCAAGGACAAAGGCCATATGACAGACTGTCATGTACTACCTAATACAAATCTACATACCGTATATCATTGACCTACCACTTATAATTTCTGAGAAACTAAACTAAGCACAAAAACTTGGCATGTTCATTGGACCGTGAAATTGAGGGCACAGACAAAAGCCATATAGCAGACTGTCATGTACTACTCAAGACCAACCTATATACCAAATACCATTGACCTACCACTTATAGTTACTGAGAAAATGACCGTATAACCAAAACTAAACATGCTCACTAAACCGTGAAATTGAGGTCAAGGACAAAAGCCATATCACAGACTGTCATGTACTACCTAAAACCAACCTACATACCATATATCATTGACCTACCACTTATAGTTACTGAGAAACTAAACTAAGCACAAAAACTTGACATGTTCATTGGACCGTGAAGTTGAGGTCACAGACAAAAGTCATATAGCAGATTGTCATGTACTACTCAAGACCAACCTATATACCAAATGTCATTGACCTACCAATAGTTACTGAGAAAGTGACCTAATCACAAAAACTTAACATGAAAGTTTACGCCGCCGCCGTCATACTTTGTACGCATATATCTCGCTTTCCGTGCCTTTCGTCGCGGGCGAGACAAAAATCAATTAAAGTATGTCCTTTTACAGATAGCCCAGAGCTTAGGTAACTCCCAGTTGATCATCTTTATCATACCACATTTGATCAAAGTGACAAATATACTAAGTTAAAATCACTTAAAGCGACGGTTTTTTCACCAATTGGAAAAGAAAGGATTGGTTTTCTTTTAACAGGGAACTACAGGAGGAAATCAGCAAAGCAACACGGCTGTGAAGTTACATGCCCAGGACTTGGAAGGGAAAAGGAAGGTTTATAGCATTTCAAAGTCCACCCAAAAATTCTAGCAAACTGTTTTGTTATCACAAGAGACAATCTAGCAAGACTTCATCTTTAATTCAGCTATAAAAGTCAAAATTCTAAACAGAAAGAAACAAATTGTTTGATGTACATGCCGCCCAAGAAGTACTCGGCACAGTGGAAGGCGAGAGATATGCCATTCCTCTTCCCACGTTCGTTCCAGTAGGAGGCAGGCTTATCTCTATTCGTATGTTAATTATAAAATAGGGAAACGGGACAGATAAAAGTCAGGTTTGGGTACCCATAAACCGGTTTAACCCTACCGCTGGCTTTTGGTAGTGCCGGTACCAAGTTCGACTGTCCCGAGTTTCTGTCGCTGTTTACGTTTGTCTTTTGTCTTATTTGTGTTTTTCCCGTGTAGTTCCCTGGCAGATAATAGCATGCGATTATAATTTTCAGTCATTGTAGATGTTTCCTGTTGTCCCTTTTGTTTCATTTATTCACTTCTACGTTCAATGGCAACTGATTACTTGGGTTAGTTCCAAGGCAAACCAGTCTTGTCTACAGTTCCCTTGGATATGAAGAATGATCCAGACAAAGTCAGCTACACCAGGATAAGGTCAGCTACACCAGGACAAAGTCAGCTACACCAGGATAAGTTTAGCTACACCAAGACAAAGTCAGCTACACCAGGACAAAGTCAGCTACACCAGGCTAAGGTCAGCTACACCAGGATAAGTTTAGCTACACCAAGACAAAGTCAGCTACACCAGGACAAAGTAAGCTACACCAGGCTAAGGTCAGCTACACCAGGACAAAGTCAGCTACACCAGGATAAGGTCAGCTACACCAAGACAAAGTCAGCTACACCAGGACAAAGTCAGCTACACCAGGACAAAGTCAGCTACACCAGGATAAGGTCAGCTACACCA
>MJUU01052222.1:42394-58035 GCA_002080025.1 Modiolus philippinarum
GACAAAGTCAGCTACACCAGGACAAAGTCAGCTACACCAGGATAAGGTCAGCTACACTAGGACAAAGTTAGCTACACCAGGATTAGGTCAGCTACACCAAGACAAAGTCAGCTACACCAGGACAAATAGCTAAATACCGAAGTTGCTGCGAATTTATTTTCTGCATATGCGCATTTCGACAACTTAAGTCAGCTACACCAGGATAAGGTCTTATTACTTATTCTAAAGGGTGTGATAGAAGATGCTAGTCTGTGATGTTCACCAGATGTTTGTTTATAGGAAAACTGATAAATTGAAGTGTTTGATTTTTTTAATTTTCAGCTGCTGGCTTTTAACTTTTCCTCATTTCAAGATGGAAACCAAAGATCTACCGGGGGATCCCTTCACATAGGTATGCCGACAAACCTCTCTGAACATTATAGATGCCTTCTTCCATATACCCTTTTGTCAAGATTTCCGAAAATTTATGATCTGTTTTGACATCAGAAAGTATACCACTTGCAGGCAATGCTGTTTCGTCATTTATTGCTCCGCTAATTCCACAGAGGGTTTCAAGGCAATGGCTTCCCATTTACATACCCAATCAATCCTTTCTGTTTTTACTGGGAAACAGTTTCCTTTGAGAGAAAGTCATAAACATTTATACATCTACTGCTCAGTTTAGGTTTCCAAATTTCTTGAAAGAAATAAGAAATTATACCAAGTCAGGATTTCAAATTATTTTTGGAGAACATTATTGCTCAAAACTGAGAATAGTTTTCAATAAGCTGGAAAGGTTTGGTATAGGTTCAAACTAGTAAAACATTTTTCTTCATATTGCGTCCCTACAAGGACGAATTTTTTCTTCAACTGATAGTTTATATGATCTCTCTAATGGACTTTTCCTCTTTGCTGACTTTACAATATTCAACCTATTCAGTTTGGTCTAATGGAATAATGACGTCATGTATACGTTTCGCAATAGTTGAAAGGTTGACCTCTAGAGCCATCAAAGCCTACCTTAACATAGTTCACAGTTGCCGTCTTTGACAGGAGAGGGATCCATCCTACAGAACAATCTAAGTCGTGTTTCTGAGCTTATCCTCAGTTGGAAGAACATTTCAGTGTTTAAGTTATGTGGAAAGTTTTCAAAAAGCGGTTCAAGGACATACTCTGTTGGTAGACAAAGACAACACAACTGTGGTTGTTTTTCTTAAAAAATCATTGGGAAATCACTCCTTTTCTCCGTATCACCCTTGTAGAGAGATTCGCTGTATTACCATAATTGCAAAGCTAGATCAGTAGTGAGACATGTCCCAGGCAAGAAGAAAAAGCAACCATTTTTCAGAAGTTCTACAGGGGCCATGTATGACTCAAAATGGTAAATTTTCTGTTCTTGGTGTCAGTCAAAGCAGATTAATTCCACTTTCTTCCACTTTTCAACAGTGAGATGATTTCCTCCTTAACCTCTGTAGGGGAAAAGATTTTCCTCCCTGTATAATTAATGGTATTGGTCATTTCTTTTTAGGACAATTTATCTCGTTAGTCTTTGGTAACAATTGCTATTTAATTTTCTGTTTTAAATGTTATAGCAAGGCACGTTTAGTTCCAGTACGAGATATCAGCTATGTTTTGAAAACCTTGCAGTTTGTTCATATGCGCCTTTATCTATGGCAGCTTTTAACATTTATCTTATGACTGTTTTTTCTTCTGTAAATGGTCACTGGTCAAAGACATAGTAAATTACATGCTCCGTCTTATTTCAGAATCTCGTCTGTGTTTTGCAGCAGATGAGTTTTCTGTTACGCCTCTGACTGATCCAGTGTGTTAGCCAATAATTAATAGTCCGAATGTTGTTTGACTTAATTTTAAGGTCATATATTACCTTTTATTATATAAGCACCTGATGACACCTCAGTTTTTATAGGGGTTCACACTGCTAGTGCTTTAGTTTTGTGACGTTCTTGTTCATTTTTGTTCATTTGTTTTGTCTTTGTCATACTGTCTCAATGAATTGCCGTGATGTTGGATTTATGATTTTAGAATTCCCCCTTTCCTTTTCTTGCTTCGGTATTCGTTTGCCGATGTATTAGTCTGAAAACCAGCATCAATATACCGAATACATTGAGCAATTGTGTATTTGCAAATAGAACTATAGATAAAAGATAGGGAACTTTTAATTGTACGACTTAAGGGAATAATTAACACACAAGCCCATGTCAAATCTCAAGATAGTATCGATCTGCAGTATCAAATTTTGTACTGTGACGTTCGGTGCAATGCAACTGCATTATAATTAAATTAACTGATATGCACAAAACGCAAAATTTTAATTAGAATTTACATAATTCATCACAAGTTGACAAAATTTTAAGATAACGAATAAATTTTAGAATACTAAAGTACTTTCATTTCTCTCATTTATTGACATAGTCAGTTATGTGTGTATTTTGTAATTAGTCTCGGAATTGTAAGCAGGTTTCAACAAATTTATTATATAAAGGAGGAATTGTGCACACTGAGATATGAAGCTTAAATGGCTCAATTACGTTTGTTGAAAATTCGTTGCTTGTATATGATTTTATTAGTTATGCTTATTTGGAAGTTGTTTTCTCTCACAATGAACACTCCTATACACTATATAAAGAGAGCAGGACCTGTCTCAAATATACAACACAAGTCATCCTTTCAGGATAATATTTATGAGGACTATATTCCCACAATTGTGACGGAACTTTGTGACAACGTGATTATTTATGATAATGTGTTTATACATTTGAGAAATGCTATCATTTATCCAAAGAAGGCAACATTTAAAACAAAAATTGCCAAGGATTTTCAAATGGCAGTTCAAGGACCAAGAAATGTCCAACACGGCATTGGTTGCTCTTTAAAATGTAAAACTGATTTAGATGAATACTCAGTGTACCAGTTACATATACCAGACAATGTACTGACATGGATTAAGGGAATTTTAACACAAGACCGGAATCTCATCTTAAATTACACAACTGAGCCAGATTTCACCATTGCTGTCCCAGAATTTGACAACCAGGATCTATATACAGTAATGATGGAATGGAACAATATCTTTGTAGCTGCTTGTTTCATACAAAATATGGAGAAATGTGTAATAAAAATTCTGTATATGGGTGAATTACCAAGCAAAACAATTTATATCAATTTAGAATCTATGTTTGAAAACGTTGAAATCCTGGGTAATATGAGACAACCAGTATTATATCAAAGCCTTGTGTGGATTTTGTCCAACTCGAATAGCTTATTGAATAATCAATTTAAAGTAAAAGAATCGTTCAGGAAATATGTATTTCAACGATTTAATATAAATCAAAGATCTCAATACAAAGATTGTAATCATCTGAACATTCTGATAACACAACGCTCAAGGTTTCATCCAAAGGTAAATGGAACATCAACATTAGTAGGAGGGATCAGTAATAGTCCCGAAATACTATGGAAATTGAAAAGAAAATTTCCAACTTACGATGTGAAAATGATTCGGCTGGGCGAATTTTCGCTACAACAGCAGTTAATGCAGATATCTAAGACGAATGTACTAATTGGTCTGCATAATGAATGGATGACACATGCTCTATTTTTGCCACTACGGTCAGCAGTAATTGAAATATTTCCCAAGGATATACAAATAAACAAAAATAAGTACAAGACAATTTGTAGACAGCGGGGTCTTTTCTATATTTCGTGGCAGAACCCATATTCCTGGAATGAAAATAATGAAGACGGAAGCATATATATCCACACCAATACTATTTCTGCTCTGCTTCATAGAATGATTAACAAACTTTGTCCAAGGAAATGAATGGTTTGATTTTAGTAAAGTATATATTATTTGAACCACTTTTAAGAAAGTACATGTTTTGCTTCTCGTCTGAATATTGAAGTTAATCGGCAAAGCTTTGTGATAACGGAAGTTTATGCTTACTTACATCTAGCTGATCTAAACGATTATAAATCTTTGCTTATATTAAAACAATGTCTTATTTCAATCTTCTAGATATAAACATAGCTATGTGTGATCTAATGTACCGAGATAAAACGGAACCGACAATCCAAAAATAAACGGAACCGACAATCCAAAAATAAACGGAACCGACAATCCAAAAAGGAAAAGTCCACAGACAATGGCAATATAAAAACAAACAAAAACATCACACGGCTAAGAAAAGAAAACCTTTGACACACAAACGAGCAAAATTAAAAAAAAAAACATGGGGGAGTTAAGTAGCACCGGTGGAGTAATCATCTCCCGTTTCTTTTATAGAACACCCGACGTTGCAACATGTCGATCAAATCAGTAGAGAAAAGAACAAACTTAGTTAAAGATCTGCTGTCATCTAGGAAACAAAATCCCATAACGGCCCACAACCGTTAAAAATCCGCAGTGACGACTTTTTTTTTTCAAGTCCATGTTTTAGTAAATTATATACTTGTAAGCAACAGAGTTGTTACAGTTGAAGGTAAGTCACTGTATCGACAGCTTTATGAGAAGGGAGTGTATTGGTAAATGTTAACACTGTTTGAACGTTGTTACAAAAAAAAAAGAAGTTGACCATTGGAAAAGTGGAGTATTCGTGCATGTGCAAAGCTCTGTCCTTGCCTGATTTTGGCGTAAGTAATTTATTTCTATCAAGTCTTTTATTTGTTTTGATTTTTCGTCTTTTTAAGATATTTTACTTTTTGCCTGCCCTGAAGAGACATAATTGTTGTAATGCTAATCTCCAGAACTGAAATTCACTGTAATTTCGGTAATTATTTGTTTAATGCTAACCACCCGATCAGTTAGCCGCCTTTTTCGGTCAACTATACCTATCCAAAGCATATCCATTGATATAACTAGCTTTATGTACCTTTATTAGATCAGTGGGTTAATGCTTACCAACAAACTGACACTACATGCAAATATACAAGGGATATAGCGTAATTGTACATGGAACGAAATCCCTACAAGTGAATTGTAAAATCAAGCAAATAGAACAACGCTTTCATTATTTTTCTTCATCTTGAAGACATATCGAATAACCTATAGCGTAACTGTAGTCTATCAAAATACTACGAGTTTACATCACAGACAAATGTTGTTTAAATAACCACTAAATCTCATAACAAACGCTAATACTTCATCTACCTAGGTACGCCACAGCCAAATGTTAGCTTAATCTCATAACATACGTTAATACTTTATCTACCCGCCTACCGCATAGCTAAGTGTTGCCTAACTAACCACTGCATTTCATTACAAACGCTTATACGTCATCTAACTGCCTACAACACAGCCTAATGTTGCTTAGCTTACCACTACGTCTCATAACACACGCTAATACTTCACCTACCTTCCTACAGCACAGTCAAATGTTGCCTACCTTACCTTTACATCTCATACATACGCTTATACTTCATCTAGCTGTCCACAGCATAGCAACATGTTGTCTAACTAAGCACTACATCTCGTAAAACACGTTAGTCTATCTACCTACAGCATAGCCAAATGTAGCCTAGCTTACAACTTCATCTCATAAAACACGCGAAAACTTCATCTGCCTTCCTAAGGCAACGTAGAATTTTGCCTAATTTACCACTACATCTCATAATTTACACTAATACATCATCTACCTGCCGACAGCATAGCAACATGTTGTCTAACTAACCACTATATCCCATAACACGCGTTAATACTTTATCTTCCTGCCTAAAACATAGCCATATGTTGCCTAGCTTTCCACTTCATCTCATAACACACGCTAAAACTTCATCTGCCTTCCTAAAACATGTTCAGATGTTGCCTAATTTACCAATGCTGGAATTCTTGATTGATAAAATATTTGTAGAATTTGGAGGACAAGTTCCAGCAGACAATAGGGATACCTATGGATACTAATTGTGCGCCACTTTTAGCAGATTTGTTTCTTTATTCGTATGAAGCCAGATTCATACAAGGGCTAGTTCAGAAAAAAGACAATAAGCTAGCCAAATCCTTTACTTTCAGTTTCCGTTATAAAGATGATGTTCTTTCATTGAACAATCCTGAATTCAAGGATAACCTTCATCTTATATACCCAAATGAACTCGAAATTAAAGAGACCACTGATACACCATCATCAGCATCATACCTGGACCTATAAATCTCTACATTGACAACTCTGGACGTCTGAAAACAAAACTTTACGACAAGCGTGATAATTTCGACTTTCCAATAGTGAACTTCCCGTTTTTTAGCAATAATATTCCCACTTCCCCGGCATATGGCGTGTACATTTCACAACTCGTTCGCTATTGCCATGCCTGTAGTTTATACAGCGATTTTGTAAACAGAGCGAAATTACTGTCTCAAAAACTTATACATCAAGGGTATGTTCAGTCAGTTTTGCAATTGTGACTACAGAAGTTTTAGGGCCGTCACCACGATTTGACAGACCATTACAATGTTTCTGTTTCAGAAATGAGAACAGATATCTTTAGGTAGGTCCAGAGTTTGTTACCGGACTGACAAACATCGAACGTGACAAAACCGGATTTTTCACTGGCAGTGTGACGGGTGCGACGCGTGGAGCAGATCATGCTTACCCTCCCGAAACACCTGGCGATATTCCCGCTTTTCAGTGGGAGTTTACACTGTCAGTGCTTTTGTTTTCTGTGTTGTCTTGTATATCATTTTGTTATATTTTAGTCTTCGTCGGTAATGTTTGTGGAAAAGATTTGTCCTTGTTAATGTCTGCATACATTAGAGATACAAAAATTCTATTTAAACTTTCACCTTGGTGCTGTTTGATGGTTAGAGAGGTAACATGCACCATCGATTTTAATTGGTTTTGTCTACGGGTTAGAAAATGACAATAATCGATCAGCTACCAAACAGATTTTTCAACATCATATTTTACTGGCTATGTGACAGGTGCCATGCGTGGAGCAGATCATGCTCAGTTTTTATAGGGGTTCACACTTCTAGTGCTTTAGTTTTGTGACGTTCTTGTTCTTTTTTGTTTATTTGTTTTGTCTTTGTCATACTGCCTCAATTCGTGTTGCTGTAAATTGCCGTGATTTTGGATTAATGATTTTAGAATTTCCCCTTTCCTTGTTCTTGCTCCAGTATTCGTTTGCCGATATATTACCACAAATATCTCATAACACACGCTAATACTTCATCTGCATGCTTACAGCATAGCAACATGTTGTCTAATCTAACCACTATATCCCATACCACATAGTTTATACTTTATCTTCCTGCCTAAACTTCATCTACCTGCCGACAGAATAGCAACATGTTGTCTAACTAACCACTATATCCCATAACACACGTTAATACTTTATCTTCCTGCCTAAAACATAACCATATGTTGCCTAGCTTTCCACTTCATCTCATAACACACGCAAAAACTTCATCTGCCTTCCTAAAACATGTTCAAATGCAATGCTGGAATTCTTGATTGATAACATATTTGTAGAATTTGGAGGACAAGTTTTCCAGCAGACAATAGGGATACCTATGGGGACTTATTGTGCGCCACTTTTAGCAGATTTGTTTCTTTATTCGTATGAAGCCAGATTCATACAAGGGCTAGTTCAGAAAAAATACAATAAGCTAGCCAAATCCTTTACTTTCAGTTTCCGTTATACAGATGATGTTCTTTCATTGAACAATCCTCAATTCAAGGATAACCTTCATCTTATATACCCAAATGAACTCGAAATTAAAGAGACCACTGATACACCATCATCAGCATCATACCTGGATCTATAAACCTCTACATTGACAACTCTGGACGTCTGAAAACAAAACTTTACGACAAGCGTGATAATTTCGACTTTCCAATAGTGAACTTCCCGTTTTTTAGCAATAATTTTCCCACTTCTCCGGCATATGGCGTGTACATTTCACAACTCGTTCGCTATTGCAATGCAAGTAGTTTATATAGCGATTTTGTAAACAGAGCGAAATTACTGTCTCAAAAACTTATACATCAAGGGTATGTTTAGTCAGTGTTGCAATTGTCACTACAGAAGTTTTACGGCCGTCACCACGATTTGACAGACCATTACAATGTTTCTGTTTCAGAAATGAGAACAGATATCTTTAGGTAGATCCAGAGTTTGTTACCGGACTGACTAACATCGACTGTGACAAAACCGGACTTTTCACCGGCAGTGTGACGGATGCCACGCGTGGAGCAGATCATGCTTACCCTCTCGAAACACCTGGCGATACTCCCGCTTTTCAGTGGGAGTTTACACTGTCAGTGCTTTTGTTTTCTGTGTTGTCTTGTATATCATTTTGTTATATTTTAGTCTTCGTCGGTAATGTTTGTGGAAAAGATTTGTCCTTGTTAATGTCTGCATACCTTAGAGATACAAAAATTCTATTTAAACTTTCACCTTGGTGCTGTTTGAGGGTTAGAGAAGTAACATGTACCATCGATTTTAATTGGTTTTGTCTACGGGTTAGAAAATGACAATAATCGATCAGCTACCAAACAGATTTTTCAACATCATATTTTACTGGCTATGTGGCGGGTGCCATGCGTGGAGCAGATCATGCTCAGTTTTTATAGGGGTTCACACTGCTAGTGCTTTAGTTTTGTGACGTTCTTGTTCTTTTTTGTTTATTTGTTTTGTCTTTGTCATACTGTCTCAATTCGTGTTGCTGTGAATTGCCGTGATTTTGGATTTATGATTTTAGAATTTCCCCTTTCCTCGTTCTTGCTCCGGTATTCGTTTGCCGATGCATTATCACAAATATCTCATAACACATGCTAATACTTCATCTGCATGCGAACAGCATAGCAACATGTTGTCTAAACTAACCACTATATCCCATACCACATAGTTTATACTTTATCTTCCTGCCTAAAACATAGTCATATATTGCCTAGCTTTCCACTTCATCTCATAACACAATGCATCTTATAACACAAGCCAATAATTCATCTATCTTCATACGGCAAAGCAACATGTCTAACTAATCACTCTATCCCATAACACACGCTAATACTTTATCTTCCTGCCTACAATATAGCCAAAATGTTGCCTAACTGACCTCTACATCTCACAACACAATAATACTTCATCTACCTGCCTGTGTTGCCTAGCTATTCACTACATCTCATAACATACGTTCATTCTTCATCAACTGCCTACAACATAGTTAAATGTTGTCTATCTCACCATCATATCTCATACCGAACGCCAAGACTTTATCTTTCTTCCTAGAACATAGCCAAATGTTGCCAAACTAACCACAATATCTTACAACACACGTTAAAACTTCATCTACCAGCATACATCATAACCAAATTTTGTCAAGCTAACAAATACATCTCATAAAACATGCTAATACTTCAACTTCCTTCCTACATAATAGCCAAATGTTGTCTAACATACCATTATACTTCATCTTCCTTCCTACAACATATCTAAATTGTTGCATAACTAACCACTACATCTCATAACATACGCTTATATTACATTTACCTGTCTATAGCATTATAAAATGTTGTCTAACTAATCACTGCATCTCACTACACAGGTTAATTCTTCATCTACATGCCTACGCCAGATAGCCAAGTGTTGTGTGACTAACCACTACATTTCATAAAATACGCTAATACTAGTACCTTATCAATCTGCATGACCAGATGTTGCCTAGCCAACCATTATATCATCATATCATACGCTAATTATTAATCTGCCTGCCTACAGCATAGCAACATGTTGTCTAACTAACCACCATATCTCATAACATACGCTAATTTTTCATTTTCTTGTCTACAGCATAGACAATTATTATATTTGTACTTTTATTTCTATGTATAAAGTATAGAAATGTATCTACTCAATAAAACATCATATTGCACAGTTGATCATGATAAATCATCATATTGCACACTTACTTTGATTGTCATTTACAGGCCACACCCCTTTAACACCCTCAATAGAATACCACTCCTCTTTTGTTTGTCATCAGTGACTTCAGCCATGTCAATCAAATATAATAAAACAATTATGGCACTTCTATACTCGATCAATATGGGGTTTAACGGAGCGCAAAAGATAATATTGAACTCGGGGTAAACCCTCGTTCAATATTACTTTATTGCTCCGTTAAACCCCATATTGATCTCGTGGAAGTGCCATAATTGTATAATGTTGTCTTACTAAAAAAACACATCTCGTAACACACGCTAACACTTCATCTACCTTCCTACATGATAGCCAAAAGTTGTCTAACTAAACACACTAACATCTCATTGCATACGCTAATACTACATTTAGATGCCCAAAGCATAGCCAAATATTGTCTAACTAACAAGTACATCTCATAACATTCGGTTATATTTTATCTACCTGCATACAGCATAGCTAAATGTTGCCTAGCTAGCCACTTCATCTCATAACATTTGGTTATATTTTATCTACCTACCTACAGCATGGCCAAATGTTGCCTAGCTAACCACTTCATCTCATAACATTTGGTTATATTTTATCTACCTGCCTACAGCATAGCCAAATGTTGTCTCACTAACCACTACATCTCATAACATTCGGTTATATTTTATCTACCTACCTGCAGCATAGCCAAATGTTATCTAACTAACCACTACATCTCATATCATTCGGTTATATTTTATCTACCTACATACAGCATAACCGAAATCATATCATTCGGTTATATTTTATCTACCTACATACAGCATAACCGAAATGTTGCCTAACTAACCACTACATCTCATAACATTTGGTTATATTTTATCTACCTACATACATCATAGCCAAATGTTGCCTAGCTAACCACTTCATCTCATACCATTCGGTTATATTTTATCTACCTACCTACGGCATAGCCAAATGTTGCCTAACTAACCACTACATCTTATAACATTGGGTTATATTTATCTACCTACCTACAGCATAGCCAAATGTTGTCTAACTAATCACTACATCTCATAACATTTGGTTATATTTTATCTACCTACCTACAGCATAGCCAAATGTTGCTTAACTAACCACTACATCTCATATCATTCGGTTATATTTTATCTACCTGCATACATCATAACCTGTTGCCTAACTAACCACTACATCTCATAACATTCGGTTATATTTTATCTACCTACATACAGCATAGCCAAATGTTGCCTAACTAACGACTACATCTTATAACATTGGGTTATATTTATCTACCTACCTACAGCATAGCCAAATGTTGTCTAAAGAAACATTACATCTCATAACATTCGGTTATATTTTTGTCTCGCCCTCGACGAAAGTCGCGAAAGCGAGACATAGCGATCCAAAATTCCGTCGTCGTGTCGGCGTCGGCGTCGTCGGCGATGTCAACATTTATTTTAACCCTGTGGTTAAAGTTTTCTTAACATCAAGATCTTCATCAAATCATTATGGAATCATTTTAAATTTGGACAGAAGCAAGAAAATTGTCTTAAAATTACCTCTTGCTGTAAAAATTCGAATTTTGTTTTTAGTTTTTCCGTATTTTTTCCGTATTTAGACTTAGTTTTTTTTGCGTTAGAAATTTGTTTTAGCCCTGTAGTTAAAGTTTTTTAGAAGTAAAATTAAGTTATTAAATCTTATTGGAATTTCACAAAAAGTGGTCAAAAGTTAGATGATGGTCAGAAAATAATCTATAGCTGATAAAAAAGATTTTTTTTTCTAGTTTTTCTGTATTTTTCCAAATTTGGACTTAGTTTTTTGCTATAAAATTTCAATTTGTTAAGAAGTAGAATAGTCTTTGATTCTTAATAGAATTACATTTACATTGACATTTCTGCATAAAATGCGCAGATGTGTAACAGGCTGTTGGAATTATGATTCCGGTTCCAACTTTGGTAAATTTCCTGAAAATGTCAAAGACCAATAATTTTTTAAAATTTTGCATCCAATTTTAAATTTTAACAATGTTTTAGAATCAAACATAATTTTTAACGCCAAGGAATTAAATAACATGGTTCCAACTTTGGTAAATTTCCTGAAACTCTACAAAACAAGCTGTTTTCAGAAATTCTTCTTGGCAACAATGCTTTTTAAATAAATTTGAATCAAACAAACATTTTTAATAAAAAAAATTCAAAAGGTTTTGATTGCAATTTTGGTTTACATTCCTGGAACTCTCAGACCTGTTATTTTTTGGAATTGTACCTAGCAACCATAACTTTTTCAGTTCCTTTCAGTCATAATGATCATTTTCAAAAGTCAAATTGCAAAAATCTTTGATTCTTATCTTGATAAATTTCCTGAAACTCTCAAAGACCTGTTATTTTTTGGAATTCCACCTAGCAACCTTAATTTTTTCAGTTCCTTTCGGTTATAATGATCATTTTCAAAAGTCAAAAATCTTTGATTCTTATTAATATTTGGTAAATTTCCTGAAACTCTCAAAGATCTGTTATTGTTTAGAATTCTACCTAGCAACCATATCTTTTTCAATTCCTTACAGTTATAATGATCATTTTCAAAACTCAAATTGCAAAAATGATTCTTATTTTGGTAAATTTTCTGCAACTCTCAAAGACCCGTTATTTTTTGGAATTCTACCTAGCAACCATATCTTCTTCAATTCCTTACAGTAGGAATAATTATTTTTAAAAGTGAAATTTCCAAAATCCTGGATTACAGTTGTGGTAAATTTCCTGAAATTTAAAAAAAAAATTATATTTTGGAATTCTCAAAGACTGAAATTCTACTTAGCAACATCATCTAAATATAGGCAAAATTATAATGACAATGTAGTAAGCGGGCGAGACATTAGGTTCCGTGGAACCTTTACGAATTTTATCTACGTACCTACAGCATAGCCAAATGTTGTCTAACTAACCACTACATATCATAACATTTGGTTATATTTTATCTACCTACCTACAGCATAGCCAAATGTTGCCTAACTAACCACTACATCTCATATCATTCGGTTATATTTTATCTACCTGCATACAGCATAACCAAATGTTGCCTAACTAACCACTACATCTCATAACATTCGGTCATATTTTATCTACCTACCTACAGCATAGCCAAATGTTGCCTAACTAACCACAACATCTCATTACATTCGGTTATATTTTATCTATCTACCTACAGCATAGCCAATTGTTGCTTAGCTAACCACTACATCTCATAACATTTGGTTATATTTTATCTACCTGCCTACAGCATAGCCGAATGTTGTCTCACTAACCACTTCATCTCATAACATTCGGTTATATTTTATCTACCTACCTACAGCATAGCAAAATGTTGCCTAACTAACACCAACATCTCATTACATTGGGTTATATTTATCTACCTACCTACAGCATAGCCAAATGTTGTCTAACTTACCACTATTTCTGATAACATTTGGTTATACTTTATCTACCTGCCTAAAGTATAGCCAAATGTTGTCTCACTTACCAATGATGACTTCACCCTTCCAATAGTAAACTTCCCTTTTCTTTGTAGCAACATCCCAAAAGCGCCGGCATATGGAGTTTACATCTTCCAGCTCATTCGCTGTTCAAGAGTCTGATAGAGTCTTGATAGAGCCCGGTTGCTCACAAATAGGCTACTTCAACAAGGGTACGTTACCCAAAACTTGAAGTCATCCCTCCAGAAGTTTTACGGTCGACATCAACATCTTGTGGACCGCTATGGGATATCTGTTTCCCATATGACAACAGATCTTTCCCTTTAAAGCTTAATTGTTGTTTCCTCTACCGAATTTGACTTTACTACCAGATTTGACATGTTCAACACGGCGGGTGTCTTATAAGAAGCAGGAGATGCTGACTCTACCGGTGCACCTGATCTCACCCATGGTTTTATATTGGGTCCGTGTTGTTCATCTTTGTGTGTGAGTGTCTTCATTTTTCTTTTCTGTGCTGTACCCATGTTGTGTCTCTGTTTGTTTCTGCCTTTTTTGTTTCTGGTGTTGCCATTGTCCTTGGATTGTTCGCTTTTAGATTGACGGTTCTGTTATCACTTACTTTACTACCACTGAGTCGATGCCTCTGCTGGTGGACAACTTGTCTCCGAGGGCATCATCAACTCAGTAGCTTATTTTACCTAAGCATGAAACTGAGAAACAACAAGACCATACTGGCTGGGGCGTCGCCCAGTATAAAAAGGCCCCAACCTGATGATATTATGGACACGGTATCATCTTGTAAGGCAGGTGTCCAACCAAACAATTTCAATAATACCATTTCATACGTAGCATCAAATGACCCACGTTTCCAGTATAAAAATTCTGACTTAGAGCCAAAAGTTCATCCATGCTCCGTTCAATTACAGGACATCTTAAATTATAATGATAATGAACAACATTGTACTATCTCAAAATGTAAGATTAAAAACTGAAAAACATGTGCAATTTTGATTACAGATACGTTCTTTACTAGTAATTTGACAAATAAGACGTATCATACTAGAAGCTATGACGATCTTAATTGTGCTTCTAAAAATCTTGTCTACGGTATAGAATGTAATTTATGTGGCCTTATTTATGTCGGAGAAACTAAAGAGAGACTGAACGAACGAATGAACGGACATAGATCGGGAATCAACACGATGAAATTTCCAACCATTTACCAACATTTTAATCAACCCGATCATTCTATTCTCTCCATGAAAGTACGCATTCTAGAAAAAATATATCATCCTTCTAACAATCCCAACCTAAGTACACCTCTTCGTAGACAAAAAGAAGAATACTGGATACGTAAATTAGGAACAGCAATACCGTATGGTTGTAACGACAAAATCGACAGTATAGGTAATCTATCCTTCCCGAAATGAAATGATATAAATGTGATGCGCATTTTTGACAACAATCCTAGACGAAAACGAATGGCCATCGCCATTATACATCACCAACACTTCATGATGTAACTATACAAAGCCTACTTCCTTTCATTAGTAAACCTTTAGAATTGCATCACATTCGTACAAAACTTTATTCTTTACCACTTACTAAATTGAATTCTCTTTATAAAACTACTTTAGAAAATACCTGCACTGACCAATCCTCATCTTTATACATTCTAGACGCTGTTATACTTGATATCGGTCAACATAGGTTATTCAACCCTGTTAAAGAACGCGCCAATTTAGAAGAACGCCGTTCGTTTTTACCCATCAAATTTGCTAATAAGGGTTTGGATGCTATTAACCTAGCCAATATCTTGCATCACAAAAATGTAAAAAACAAAATACCCCCATATTTCAAACACATATCAGTCCCGATCATTTCATACACCTATACTTCACCAATCGCGTCTAAAATTTTCAACCATAAACGTGTATTGCAAAACCTTACCACCGACGACCTCAAGTCTAAACCATCCGATTGTTCATGTTCTGATTCACCATACATATATAGTCCCTGTGGTCACGTCATAACGGGAGATTTGAGCATCATTGAAAACAAGTCTCTCCGTGATGTCCTTGCAAAAGGGCCTAAATTCCCTGAACCACGTTCCATCAACTGGGAACAAAACTTCAAACTTCTTATGGACGCTGTAGAGGACTACGCAAGAAAATGGATTAAGCGTGAACAAGATGAAGACCTTGATTCCCTTTCGGAGTGGATTAAGGCTGTGAGGTCGATGATTCTTAAACGAATCAATCAGCTACGAGGG
>MJUU01052223.1:0-12285 GCA_002080025.1 Modiolus philippinarum
CCGGGAGTTTTCCATTTAGATAATATTGGTTTCTTGTTCTCTATCAGATAAAATCTTTTAAGTTGTCAAAATGTCAATATGCAGAAGAAAAATTTACAATATTAAGTTTGTTATTGAGTTATTTGATATATACATCAAGGTACATAATTGTACAAGATAAGACAGAGTCAAGTGTGTCAGTCTTCTGAATGTTCTTTTTACTAAGTCAGCAATATATCAAAAAGATATCTCATGGGCTGGAGGGATATATAAAAAATCCAGTCCAGAGATGGTATAAAATCTCCCGAACCGCTATGCGAGAAAATTTCGTATCGTGACTGGTCATTTCTGGAGTTTGCTCCTAACTCGCACACATATCTCAATTCATATACATGTAAAATATTTTTAGTTTTATTTAATTCTTTGCTCTTTCTATGAGAAGTTATGTCTATTTACGAATTTATATTATGATTTTAACTTGTATTGTTTCGTTTCTTTTTGTTAATTCTATTATTCAGTCTTAATAATTCTATTATTCAGTCTTAATAACGTGATTGATTACCACAGAAACCAGTTCATTAATGGACATTTCACTTAAAGGAAGAACTCTGGCCTGTTACTAGTAATTCATTTCCGCAATGTCTAAAGCTCAATAATTTTCCAGGTTTAAAAAGAAAAGAACAAACTAAACCAGAAATAACATAAATCATGTACACTTTCAGCCTATGTTGTCTTTTTTCCTGAAATAGATGTTTACTGGTAATAAAACCCCTAAAATCTGATTTCATTTTGTTTTTAATATAAATACTGATGTCTTAGCCAATTTACAAGGAGCCGTAACTACCCTCCTTTTTGGCACCAAAATGATATAATATGAAATCAGAAGAAATGAGTAAAGTATGGCTAATTAATGATACAAAATTTGTTTGCCAAATGTAAATCATAACACTGCTCTGATCTGCTTAGTAAAACTAATTTAGAATTAAAATATAATGTAATAATTATTGGTCAATTTTAAAAACCCTGAATTTAAAGAAAGATAACACCAAATAGCCAATTCTACTACAGGTTGGTAACCGGAACTGTTTGATTGTATCTGGGACTAATGCTATATTAGTTTGAGGTTTGGGTACCCATAAACCGGTTTAACCCTACCGCTGGCTTTTACTAATGCCGGTACCAAGTCCGGCTGTCCCGAGTTCCTATCGTTGTTTATGTTTGTCTTTTGTATTTTTATTGTGTTTTTTTTGTTCTTGTGCAGTTCCTATTTACTTTCTGGCATGTGGCTATGTTTTTCGGCCATTGTAGGTGTTTCCTGTTATCTTTTTTATTCCATTTTATATTAGTCCCAGATTGTATCTTAATGTCGAAACTGAAGTGCGGCCTTTTTTTTGTTGTTGAAAAAGCCTATTACTGTCAGTAGTGGTGTCGTTTGGTTGTACACCTAATATTTCATTGCATACACGTGCACGTGACTTGTTTAAAATTTCAAAACTTAGTATATAAACACTAAAGGACTTCTAATCCTTACCGTCCAAGTTTTTTTGCAATCCAATTATTGAAATTTGCAATTAACATGATTAACACACGAGAATCTACCAAAATAGAATTAAAAATGAATTTTTACATTCCAATAATTGAAAATAACCTTTTTAGCTCACCTGGCCTAAAAGGCCATGTGAGCTTTTGCCATCACTTTGCGTCCGTCGTCCGTCGTCCGCCGTCCGTCCGTCCGTCCGTCAACAATTTCAAAAATCTTCTCCTCTGAAACTGCTGGGCGAATTGTAACCAAACTTGGCCTGAATCATCACCAGGGTATGCAGTTTCAAAATTGTGTTCGATTAGTCCGAGGGTCAAACAACATGGCTGCTGTTACTAAAAATAGAACATAGGGGTAAATTGCTGTATTTTGCAAATAACTCGAAAACCGTTACAGATATCAAAAATCATGGGGTAAAAATGATCAGCACGGCAAGATCTACCAGCCCTTCAATTTTGAAGAAAATCTGAAAACCGGTCTTAGAGTTATTGCCCTTTTTCCGTAAAATTTTCAAAATTTTGATATTTTTCATTTTTTATCAAAAAAAACTATAACAGATAGAGGTCAACTTTGAATTGATAAAATGTTCAGCATATCAAGATCTATCCACCCTGAAATTTTGAAGAAGATCAGAAACCCTTTGTAGGAGTAATTGCCCTTTTTTCACCAAATTTTTAAATTTTTTGTATTTTCGTCTTTTATTTCCAAAACTATAGATGAAGGTTAAGTGTAAATTGATGAAATGTTTGCCATGCTGTGGCGACTTCAAAACTGGTTTTGAAAATTGTTTGTTGATCGCCATTTTCAAAATGGCCGCAAAAAAAAGGGGGCGGGAAAATGCAACATTGTCCGATTTCAATAAAAAATTGGTTTCTAAATAGATATTGATGTTGCGACTTCAAAACCGGTGTTGAAAATTTTTCGTTGATCGCCATTTCCAAAATAGCCGCCAAAAAGGCGGGAAAATTCAACATTGTCCGATTTCAATGAAATTTGGTTTCCAAATAGGTTGATTTAAACATATTTATTTGCTAAAGAATAAGCAATGGGATTGGACAAAAGCTTTATCAACATTATAAAAGTCCTCTCCCAATACAAGAATATGTTTAAGAATACAAATATAAATGACGGCATTACAATTATATAATAAATATAATACAAACATGAAAGATGTCTGAATAGAAAAAAATAATAGATTAAAGAGAAAAATATATAACATATTGATTGGAGTGAGTTTTAAATTCATTATATCAGTGTTGATCAAAACGTTTTGTACGATTAATAAAGTTTTGTACACACGAAAATATATAAATATTTTGGTCATTCGAAAGGTTTTCATCACCAGCCAATAGAAATTCAATACTTATAGTAAAATTATTTAGAGCGGCAAAGAGATTGTCTCTGCACTCGGTGAATAAATTACATTCCATAAAGAAATGAATGCAATCTTCAAAAGGATGCCCGCAATCACAAGATGGGTTGTTAACTATGTTTTTATGATAAAGATCAGCCTTTAAAGAACTGCACATGTGTCTTAATCTGGTATGAAGGATATTTAATTTTCTATCTCCAAATTTGAAATAATCAGGTGGTTTTGATAATTTCGGTTTTACTGTTCTTTTAAAGATATTAAGATTTCTAGAATTTCGTATTTCAGAACTTAATTGATTCCAGTCTTTTGCTGTAGAATAAAAGAATGATTTCTCTGAATTTGAAAGTCTTAATTGAGGAACAACAAAGTCATTGCTTTGGCGTAGATTATAATTCGACGCGTTGTTCAACATCGGAGTCATCAAATCTGTCAAATAATTAGGCGCAAGATTATTCTTTATTGTGTAAAACATGTTTAAGCGTTTCATCCGTCTTCTAATTTCTAATGTATCCCATCCCGTTTCATAGTATATGGACTCCCGACTGGCATATATTGGTAGACCGGTTACAATTCGCCCAGCTTCTAGTTGGAGCTTTTCTAAACTATCAACATCTTGGTTGGCTACACCCATCCCAAACTTAGGAAATAGGTATTCCAAATAGGTATTGAGGTGGCAACTTCAAAACTGATGTTAGAAATTGTTCATTGACTGCCATTTTCAAAATGGCTGACATAAAAGGCGGGAAAATTCAAAATTGTCTGATTTCAATGAAATTTGTTTTCCTAATAGATATTGATGTTGCGACTTCAAAACCGGTGTTGAAAATTGTACATTGACCGCCATTTTCAAAATGACCACCAAATAAGGCGGGAAAATTCAACATTGTCTGACTTCAATAAAATTTTGTTTCCAAATAGATATTGATTTTGCGACTTTATGGTGTTAAAAATTGTTGTTGACTGCCATTTACATAATGATGTCTCGACTTCAAAACTGGTGTCAAAAGTAGTCCTTAGCAAGAATGTTTTTTGTCAAAAAAGTCCAACAAAGACATATAGTAAAACATGATCAGACTTTAAATACAGTTCAAAAATTGGTTGAGTTTGAGCTACCAAAGTTAGAGAGACTGAAGTTTAACTGTATAAATTACAATGTTAGCTTGACTGTGGCAAATGAAAACCAGCTGAGCGATACAGGCTCCTGTGAGCCTCTGGTTTAAATTGAAGCATATATGGCCCCGAAGATGTAAAATTTTACCCAAGTGGACCCCTTGTTTTTCCGTTCTTGTGCATTTTAAGACTAAAACACAATTCTCTCAGCAAAAAACAATGTAACCTTAAAATTTGTAGTAAAGCGTGACGACGGCAGGCGAGGAACGGACAGCGCCAACAGCATTATCCCCGAATTTTGCGGCCGGTGACCATTCTCATGAGGATGGATTCTTTCTTTTATTCATCACCGATGCAGAAAGGAAAGCTGAGGATGAGAACTTGTGTAGGCCAAGGACTTAGACCAGTATAAATCCTTGTGTAGGCCTATATATTTTAAACATAGAGTGCTATTCAGCTTATAAACATCCATTATTCCATATTAGGCTGTCATCTAGCTAATTTACTCACTACAGTAGCGTTTATCATTATATGTTTCTCCGTTATCATGGTTATCATGGTTTTCAAAATCATTGACTGGAAAAGTATTTCTCCATCTTTTCCATAAATCTAAAGACAAATGTGAAAGTTTTACTGTATTAACTCTGTTTTTCCCGTGCAGGTCCGGCATTTGAAAAAGGGGGGGGGGGTGTGACAGCTTAAATGGAGTTGCAGGAAAATTGGGAAAAAAAAGGGGGGATTTGCAGTCCACCATTGCCATTTTTTTTCGGCACCGGCTAGAATTACCTGGAAAAGTAATCCTATAAAAATAATTATTGTTACCTGAGACCGGAACAGAGACTAATTATGGAACCTCCATCGGATGCGGACCTGTTTTAAATGAAGTAACAATAATTTTTATCCTTATTGTTACCTGTCGTTATTGTTAGCTAACAAAAGGAATTCAAGACAATCATGATCAGTACAAAATATGTGTCAGATTATTTTTTTTTTTTTATTTCTGATGGCATTTCCAGCACATCCAGTATGTTGATTTTTGTGGATTTTTTAGTCCATCACACGTAAGGTGATACCATTATACACAGCCATCGCATACTATTTTGTGTCATGCCAATGAGTTATATAGTAAATCCTCCTTTCATTTTCAAATTCGCCAAAAGAATAGAATTTTCCCGATAAAAACCTACTGTCCTAGATCTGACATTTCGGACAACAATATTTTCAAACAATAGGGACGAGATCTCAAGTCGGGACCGATGGCTATTTATATATAAAGACAAAACTCATATAGTATATTAACATTTATTTACTTATTTTCTTTTTTTTTATCATGCATTTAATTTTCTTTGTATTGTACATTTCTTATTTTCAAAAATATTTCTATTCATCCATTTTACAATAAAATAATAATAATAGACATAATAACTGAAAACGAATAAATATCAGGTAACAATAACCCCAGGTAAAAATAAGGATAAAAATTATTGTTACTTCATTTAAAACTGGTTCGTATCCGGTGATGGTTTCATAATTAGTCTCTGTTCCGGTCTCAGGTAACAATAATTATTTTTATTAGGATTAGTTTTCCAGGTAATTCCAGGTAATCGTAGCCAGTTCGTTTTTTTTTTCTGCATACTTCTTCAGGAAATTTTGATAAATTTTAAGGACACACAGTGGATCTGCCAGCATTATCAAATTCAGTCACAGATCCAGTTAAATAAGCCATAGGAATTTTAAATATTTTCCAACATTGAAAAAAGACCTGGCCCCTCCTGGATCCTCCAATTAAATTGGTTGACTTTGTAGACCATTTCCATGGATGTACTAGTACTTCCAATCAGATGAATAGAAATAAGTGTGTTTCACCCAAGACTGAGTTGCACTAGTGAAGGCCTTGTTATTTTTTATTCCACATGTCATTTTTATTTCCACAGAAAAAGAAAGACAATGGGGTAAATGTCAAGGAGACAACATCCTATATCCATGTTAAAACGACCCAAAACAAAGCATCTAGGGGTCATCGTATGGTCTTCAACACACTGAGGAACCTTACACCATGTACACCATATACATGTAGCAAGCCCTAAATGGCCCCCAAAAAAGGTAAAAAAGTGAATAAAACAATGGAAACAAACATCCTGGATATGGGATGTTGTCTCCTTGACATTTACCCCATTTCCTTTCTTTTTCATATCCATTTCAAGTTGTAAATTGATTTGTTTCTTCAAACTCTCGAATTATAGATAGTTGCACCGGGTTGTGAAAAATATAAGATAAGATACATTTATTCCAATCAAGGTCCCTCAAGGGGCAATTACAAATATAACGTTCATAATTCAGACACAACAATACAACAAATCAGTAAAAACAAATCTCATAGAATTTTTAAAAATTTTGCATGATGATAGATATTATCAAATTACATAGAGATATTGAAAAAAAATTGGGGGTAACCGACTTAGTTTTTTTGTGACAGCTGCCAGAAGTTAGTAGTCGAAACCCTCGATTTAACAAAGAAATAACGTGAAAATTGTGAAAGAAACCGCGAAATTTGTGTTTAATTGTCATTTTGAGGTAAAACCTATACATAGAATTTTTCAAAAAATTAAATATATATTTTAAATGTGCTGATAAACATATTAATGTAAAAAAATTTGGGGGTCACCGATTTTGTTTTCTCGCAAGAGACATTTGAAATCAGCATAACATGTCAAATTTTTGACCAAATTGCGACGTTGCATATAAAGATAGAACTTGACTTCGTAAATCATCGAATGATTTGCTTTGAAATGAGAATTATAGATGGGAACTTTCTAAAAATATGTTTTCGCCATAATGTCCGTGCTATTAGAAAAAGAAAGCACGGACTGATTGAATATTTAAAAAAATTAAAAACAGGAGAAAACCAATTGTACTTCATTTATACAAATTTTTAGCTCACCTGGCCTAAAAGGCCATGTGAGCTTTTGCCATCACTATGCATCCGTCGTCCGTTTGTCTGTCTGTCAACAATTTCAAAATCTTCTCCTCTGAAACCACTGGGCCAAATCTAACCAAACTTGGCCTGAATCATCACCAGAGTACGGCTTCTCAAAATTGTGTTCGATTAGGCCGTAGGTCAAACAACATGGCCGCTGTTACTAAAAATAGAACATAGGGGTAAATTGCAGTTTTTGGCCAATAACTCAAAAACCGTTACAGATATCAAAAATCTGACGGAGTAAAAATGATCAGCATGGCAAGATCTACCTGCCCTGCAATTTTGAAGAAAATCTGAAAACCCATCTAGGAGTTATAGCCCTTTTTCCGTTAAATTTTCAAAATTTTGGCATTTTTTATTTCAAAATGTGTAACAGATAGAGGTCAAGTGTAAATTGCAAAAATGTTCAGCATATCAAGGTCTACCCACCTTGAAATTTTAAAAAAAATCCATAAACCCTTGTAGGAGTTATTGCCCTTTTTTCACCGAATTTTTAAAATTTTCGTATTTTTCATCTTTTATTTCTGAAACTATGGAAGATGAAGGTCAAGTGTACACTGATGAAATGTTTGCTATGCTGTGGCGACTTCAAAACTGATGTTGAAAATTGTTCCTTGACCGCCATTTTCAAAATGGCTGCCCCAAAAAAGGCGGGAAAATTCAACATTGTCCGATTTCAATGAAATTTGGTTTCCAAATAGATATTGATCATGTTGATGTTGCGACTTTTTTCAAAACCGGTGTTGAAAATTGTTTGTTGACCGCCATTTTCAAAATGGCTGCCAAAAAAGGCGGGAAAATTCAACATTGTCCGATTTCAATGAAATTTGGTTTCCAAATAGATATTGATCATGTTGATGTCGCAACTTCATAACTGATGTTAAAAATTGTTCGTTGACCGCCATTTTTAAAATGGCCGCCAAAAAAGGCGGGAAAATTCAACATTGTCCGATTTCAATGAAATTTATATCCAAATAGATATTGATGTTGCGACTTCAAAACTGACGTTGAAAATTGTTTGTTGACTGCCATTTACAAAATGACGTCTCGACTTCAAAACTGGTGTCGAAAGTGGTCCTTAGGAAGAATGTTTTTTGTCAAAAAAAGCCCAACAAAGAAATATAGTAAAACATGATCAGACTTTAAAAACAGTTCAAGATATTGGAGGTGTTCAAGCTACACAAGTTTTAGAAACTGAAGATCAACTGTATAACTTAAAATGTTTCCTTGATTAAGGCAATTGAAAGCCAGGTGAGCAATACAGGCTCCTGGGAGCCTCTGGTTACATATTCTTTTAGAATGTTTTATTCATTAAAAGCTGGCGTCTAAGAGTACATTATTACGGACATATAGTTCTACACTGATATATTTACTTTCAAAGTAGAAATAAACAGAATAAGATAATAATTCAGAAAAAATATCACGGGTAAAAACATATACAAATACATGCAAATCAAATACATATGTAAATATCCAGGCGTATAAATGGATGTGTATCAATGATTTCCTCGGATTTCGCATATTCGCTATAAAAAGCATCTCTAGTAAGTTTCCTATAGCAGAACAGGCTTATTTTGTCGATCTAACTAATCTAGATCTCCTAACGGAACACGTCCAGGTAACTTTGTTACGACCTATGTCCTTGGGGAATTTGTCACACACTATATCAGTATGGTACGCTTCCTTGTTACTAGTAATCATTTTATTGTTGAATAAAGCTCTTATAGGCCTGACTGTCAACAAAGAGATTCGGTACTCAAAAGTAGCATCGGGTCTAACAACGATGCAACAATTCGTATAAGGACGAATATGATAATAGCTGTGTGATCAGCCTTTTCTTTCATTTGCTTAATCTTACCACGTTTTTATAGGGATTTTGAATTTGAAAAAAAAATAATGATAAGAATGGATTCTGGACTTTATCTCAATTGTTGGGTGTACTCTGGATTCGGGGGGTTATAACCTCTGATAGTTGTTAAATTTTTCCAACACTCGGGGTTAAATTTTTTTTCAAAACCTTACTGGTCCAGGACTTCTAGCTCGAAGAAATTCACTGGTCCTGACCAAATTTTCAGTGGTCCGTACAGACTTGCCCAAATTTTGAAGCAAATGAAGTATGAGGCCATTTTTGTTCACTTTTCCCATAGGATCACATTATAATGGTATTCAGGATTTAAAAGATTCCAACACCGCAAAGCGAATGATTTTTGGCCTATACCAAATTTGATATCATTTATAAAATTAAAGAACTTTTACCAGCTTCTTTTTCCTTGACAGCCCACAACATTAAGGTATCAAAATAGATAAGTGAAGAGCTTTAGAAAAAACTGGAAAATTCCTACTGTCTCTACCTGGACTTAATACAACCTTCTGGTCAAATATCATGGAGACTTTTTTTACCCCATTTCCTTTCTTTTTGATATTTTTTTTATTGCAATACATTTGAAGCCAGTTCTTGTGCTAGGCACAGAACAAATCAAGAAATTCATATAAATGATAAAAAAACTTTGATCTTCAATACACTTGAAAGTAAGGAGCAGTCAATATGTTTTCAAGTTGAAAATTTGACTCAGATCACTGAAAAAGTAACAACCTGAAACATGAAATAAAATATTTTCTCTAATTTTTCACTGGTCTGTCGGACTTTTTGAATGGTATTATTCACTGGTCCGTAGTTGAAATTCCCAAGTCCCGGACCTCGGACCAGTGGATTTATTAACCCCTGAACACAATTTAATATTGCTAAGACATTACTATTATTTTTTACTCTATTATCATGATTATCGCGCCATGGATATCATGAGGGGAAAAATGAAATAACGATTCTTTTGCTACTATTCATTTTCCAGTTACTATACAATGTATATATGTTATTGAGTATAAAGTGAACATTTTGGTGATGAGTTGTTGTATTGGGAATGGTTGACAAGACAACAATTGAACCTGAAAAACTGACATATAGGCCATGTTCAAACTACAACTAAATGGAATCGATCCAAATTCACGTTCATATTTGAAAATTTGAATCGATCCAACACAAATAGGTTTTAACTTTCTCATTAAAACCAATCGCAATCTATCGCATGCTTGTTTCAAAGCACTTGAATCGATCGCAATCGATCCCAACTGTTCACACCAAAGCCGTTATCGTCTCTATTTGAATCGATCTTTTTGACACCACCTCTTTTTATTGGACCAAATAAGATCGATTGCAATCGATCTTTTTATAGTATGAACAGCAAAAACCAATTGGCATTGATCACGGTCGATTCAAATCTTGAAAGTGTGAATGGGGAATACAAATGTATATATAGACCTTAAATCGATCGCAATCGATCCTAACTATTCTCATCAAAATTCTTCTCAATTTGAATCGATCTTTTTGAGACCACCTCTTTCATATAGGACCAAAAAGATCGATTACAATCGATCTATTGATAGTATGAATAAATTCCGATCGATTCGAATATTGTCAGTGTGAACTGGGTCATAGAAGCCATATAAATAGGTATCACACACAAAACACTATCATTATTTTCTATACTAGTATATGAAATTGGAATGGCGTGAGTAATACAAATGAACTCAAAAGAAAAGATTTCATAAATCAAAATATCTTCAACTCGAAGAGATGAATCACATGCATTTGTAGCTGGCAATGGCCTGGGTACGTGAGTATCGTCTTCCCGATTAAAATTTAGAAATGTATACCAAGATTAGAAAAAATTATTTTTTTTTCTCATAACAACAGTTGTCAGAGAAATGTTATGAAAAGAAAGAATTTCGTTATTCCATTACCATTCATCATGTTCATATTAAATTTGTGACACTTTAATATTCCCGTAAATCATCGTCACCGCAGAGGAGAAAAACCTACAGCCTTTGTGCATTGTATATTTTAAATCAAACATTCAGACAAAAAGAAACCTGATTAGACCTAAATAATTTATCGCAGTCTCAACAGTTATTGAGGTTGGAAGTACATTTGAAAAACTTAATGCATTCCTTAAAAAAAGCCACGTCTCCAGCGGGAATAGGATATTTGACGCCAAAATTATGTCCCCTGGTACTGTTACGTCGCAGAAAAGTTGTTTTTACTACGTGGCGCTTTTTTCCTGACTCTTTACCTTATGTTAACAACAATATATGTTGTGTATGATAAACTAAAAATCAGTTTGATGGGGTGTTTGTTTTTTCAAGAATTGCCCCCCTTCCCTTTTACCTGAATTGTAATAATCTGGGATTTAAATTTTTGCTTGGAAATTACTTAAATTGTAGTTATAATTCCAGAGATTTATCATAACCGCATCAAATTTGCTGTAATTTGTAAATTTTTATCTACCAAGATTGACATGTGCTATTCTCATGGAGATAAAACATTTATATTACTGTGAACATCATAAAAGAATCTAAATTGATATAATCCAAGGGAGATAGAATAGGTCACACAGTATGTGTAACATAAACTACAAATTTTTTAGCCTTCTCTCGAGGACTAAACTGGAATATAGGCTCCATTCTCAATAAGATTTATTTAAAAATGATTTAAATTTCCCTAAATTCATGTCTGTACCCTCAAATTTTGGTTCCAAAATAATGATATTTTTGTTTGATTATAGTTTTCACAAAGATCCTTAAAATGCCAAATCCAAAGGCATCCTAAAAAATCCCTGATATAATGACTCGGCAATGATAATTTCTTTGTCATTACAAGTACTGTTATGAAATAATGCTGGATATAATTTAATAAACTCTGAAGATAAATTAATACAGTAGTATCCATAAATGTTTTCCTTCACATATCACATAAGGCCACATCAAATTGATTCTCATCCCCACCCGCCCCATTTTTTCTATTAAAGCTCAATTTTTTTTAATTTTCAATTATTCAGAAATTTTCTTTAAATTCCTATCAATTTTAGTGAAAATCAGTAAAAAGAATAAAATAAAACCTTCCCACCCACCCCAGATTTTTTGTTACAGATGGATGAGAATCTACAAATTAACTTGATAGGATCTAATACCCAGTAAGAATTTCAAACGCCGATAATTATGCCCCCCAAACAAAGTTTGGGAGACAGATTGTGTTTATTCACGAATTACAAGAAGATAAGCTGGCATTCTAATTTAACCAAAAATTGACTTGCCCAAAAGTGATCTGAAACAACCTTAATACTCAAATACAATCGGGACCCCTTATATCATGTATATAGCTCTACATAAATATATCTTTTGTATGGTTTTATAGATTAATTTTATTCAGACTTGCTATTCATGTTTATTTTCTTTACAAATGATTTTTAT
>MJUU01052225.1:5623-30094 GCA_002080025.1 Modiolus philippinarum
AAAAAAAAAAAAAAAAAAAAAAAAGAAAAAAAAGCGGAAATAATAATACACAGAATCAGATAGATTTATATGGGGTTTACTTTCAGCAGTAATTAAGCTATATCATGACGGTCAGTTTTAGTGGTAGTGGAAGCCTGAGTGCCCGGAGAGAAGCACCGACCTTGGGCAGGTAAATGACATACCCTATCACTTACGATTGTAAGTCGAGTGCTCCCTTTTTTGTAATGTACAAAAGTGGGGCGCGAACTCGCACCGCATTGGTGATAGACTACAGTGGTTGTATAGGTTGTAGAACTACCTTAACCACTCAGCCACCCAGGCCCCATAAAATTAGAAGCTAATGCACTAAAAGTTTTAAATTCCATAAAAACAGAGAGGTGCTTCGGAGGGGTAACAATGTTCAGTTTTGTATACGGCCTCCGTCACACTGTCAGTGGGTCATTTCATGGTTAAGTCAAGACATGTAATGTCAAATCCCCGAAGACGTGAAATCTAGCTGAAGATGTCCATTTTCATTTGGGACATCTACACGTCATATCTCTTGATGATGTCATGGTGAAGGCCATAGAATTTCATAAAGGATGAAAGTAACAAATGCAAAACATATCGCAGGCTCAGCAACTTTTGGGACACTTTTTTTTTTATCTCTTTAAAAAAATGACTATATAGACCTCATGCTCAAAAATAACGAATCATCTCTAACATATACACTCCATACACTGAAGAGGTAGGTATATATCTGCTGCACGGAAAGAGAAAGTTCACATCTTCTGTTATATTGCTTATATTTCTAACATTCATTTTGATCATTTTACAACAAAACATCTGTATGAAGCTGAAGTACGTGTTTCAGTAGCTTTTTATTCAAGCTCAATGGGATAGATCTGATGTAAATATTCCTAAAATTTCAGATTATTAAGAGAAAGTACATAGTCTATGTCTAAGATTAAAGAACTGGGCTAAATGTTGTTGTTTTCTTAAATACTTTAAGGAAAAGGTTGGCTTGACGTGGCGCACAGTTGCTTTCCGTTGGAATCCCTTTTATTTGTTGAAAAATGCGGCCATGAAATTCGACAAAAAAATTGTCGATAAAAAACTCTAACATCTTGATTATGTCATTTTCAGTAAACATCTTTTTGGAATCAGTGTGGTTCTTTACAAAATATGTTTTCCCTGCTAATATGTATTTGAACCATCCATTTTTGTATTGTTGTATGCGCAATAAGCTTTCGGATGTTATCTTGGCGCAAATCAGAGGCCCTTTTTCAGCACTTAGTTAAATGTACATGCCACTTTTAAATTTGCGATGGTTGATTTAATGAACAGCGTGCGGTTTCGTCTCCGAAGGAAAGTTTTGGCATAATGTCGTTGCCTCCCTCTGTCCGTCTGTCACGCTTATACTGTGACGTAAACTCCTCTTACGTTTTAAGATATAGGAATTCAATTTTGATGTGACTAGTTGCATGGAGTCTGTAAATGCGCAACAAGTTTTAAATTTTGATATTCATCCAGCTGAAAAAAAACAAGCGACCGTAAGGGTTTAAATTTTCAACTTCCATGTTACTCAATCTCCTCCCAATTTTTTAATTTTGGAATTTTTATTTTTCTTGTAAAATTGTTGCATATAGTTTACATGTTTTGAAAAGAGTCCTTAATCTATTTCTGAATAATGAAACTTTTGCTTATAATCATGTATTTTTGTTCATTTTCTAGTACTACAAATATCAAAATACCGTAGTTTCTCGGTTAATTTAGCTTCTGCATAAAAAAATTATGCGCATTTCGGCAATTTAAGTCTCCTCAGTCAAAATAATTCTGAAAACTAAGAATACGCAAAATATAGTTCCAATATTGATTAATTTCCTGAAACTCTCACCCTCATAAGCAGTTATTGAAAGAAATTCTGCCCTGTAACCATATTTTTATATTGAATATTTGTTACCTCCAACAGTCATTTTCCGAAAATGGATTGCAAAAATTTTTGTTTCCAATTTTGGTAAATTAACTAAATCTCTCAACGACCATGGAGACAGGATATTTAAAAAAAATTATTCAGAAACCATCCAGTTTTAATCTATTCAAGTGAAATGAAATATTTCCATTGATTTGATAGCAAAAAAAAAAAAAAAAAAAAAAAAAAAAATAGACTTGGTTGTGAAGGGTTTAAATTGTTATGTTTTTTTTTTACATAAAGTCCCATAAAGTCGAGTTTTACACAAAATCAAAGCAGAAAATGTTCTCATTAACCAAGGTCTAGATAGCAAATTCCGATATTAATATACTCGTTTCAGCTCGCATATTGAAAATCTTTTATCGCCTGGAATGAAGAAAGTAAAACTATGATAAACAATGACTTGAAGGGATAGAATCTTTATTTAGATAAATCAAGCATCAAGACAATATATAATTTAGATAAAATTTATGTAAATTCTAAAACCTAAGGTTTAACTCCCTCCATCGTAGTTTTGTTCCTAGCTATATTTCATATTACTGAGTATTCGGATTTCGTTTGGTTTAATGAATATTAAATATTTTTGAAATTGTGGATTTCCTATGTTTTGGGTGTAGTTAATTTCCGAAATGGACATCCAACTCATTTAAATCTATTGCAATTGGAGTTAACATATGTCTCATGTTCATTTACTGCATATCCTTTCGTAAAATATTTATTAAAAGCATCCTGTAATTTACAGAGACATTTATGTATATTTAAATGTCTGTTATTAAGGAGGCTTGAATTTGTGCCGGATTTCGGAACTCCTCTAGTTTTCTGCAGTTCAAGGACTAAAAGAATTTTACACACGGACCCCCACTTTTTATTTCATGAATGTTTTTTATAGGTCAAATTAAGACATCTGACAATTTTTCACAAAATTCTTGATAGAACTTTCTAGCTTTTAGACAAAAAATAGGCCTAATGTTAAATAAAGGGAAAATCCAGAGAAATCCATTTCCAGTCGAATTTTTTATGTTGTCTATCTCCTTAAAAATCACACGGGCCTATATATTTCTTTTTACCATTTCATTAAGTCTGCAGAGCTTAATCAATTTAAATAGGTTTCAAGAAATCCTTGACATAAACAACATCAGGAGTGAGCATCTTTAATGTTAAAATACTGGTACATGTGAAAATGCACCTGGCCTGTGTCAATGAAACCATACATTTTCTAAGGTGCGAAAACAATAACATTTTTTTTAATGAAATCATTTGCTAAGGTAAAAACAGTTTGGTGATAAAAATATAAGGCATTCTAGGTATGGAAGTGGTAACAAAAAGTCACCTGATAGTAACTTTAGGAATAAATTCCAATCTTGTCTATTGACCTGTTTTGCCTGCTGTTTATTCATGATAAGAATATTTTAAAAGTAGAGCAACAACTATCGGAAACGACAATGATCTCTAAACTCCCTGATTAATTAAGACAGCAATAGTGTTGGAAATTTTTGAAATCAAATTTTCACACTTTTTTTAAACGAAAGGCTTTCAAGTATCCAAAAGGCATTCAATTTGATATTAAGAATAAAAAATAATATATCTTGTCATTAAGAGTTTCAGGAAATAATTGGAATCATTTTCACACTTTTTAGATTCTTAAAGGTCACATTGCGTTTATCCAGGCTGGTGAGTTGCTATCCGATAGGAAAGGCCGCATTATCATCCCTCCTTCCAATTTATGTTCAAGCTATTACGGTTCGGTTGAGTTTATTTACGTAGAATGTCATATAAGTAAGTTTTTATGTTTTATCCATTTCGTTTTAGGTCTCTGTTACCGCACATACTTCAAAGTATCTTGTCGGTCTACTTCAATTGTGAGCTGTTGAACACCCTGTTTATTGTTTTTTAGCTTTGGTTTCTAAATTATATCAGTTTTATTTACAGCATCCATCCAAGCCTAGGATTATAGTCCTCTTTTTCTTATAAACTTATTTGTCCGTGTCTCTACTAAATGTCATGGTACGCAAATGTTTCTTTTTGCAGGAATAGCACATTTCCTGATTACACTTTAAATATCGTTATCTATCCATAATTTAGATACCATTTTGAATGTTCCTCCAGTTGATCGTCGTCTTCTTCCCAGGCATTCAGAATTCCTCTACAATAAAAGCATTGTGCTCTGTCACTATGGTTTAAATGAAATAGTCCAACTTTTCAAGATCCGCTGGTCGTTGTTTGAATTTTACTGGTCATCCGGTGTAAGAATCTAGCCTGACTGATTCATTGGAATAATCTATGTATTTTGCCCGGTCTTTTTAGATTTTTTTCTTCACAAATCCACTGGCCTCTAGGGTGTATTTTATCGGAACCTATTACTTTTGTTGTATCAAGGATTTTAGCACATCTTCAATTTCATTTTCATTAACAATCAAAGTTTCGAGTTATGATCCAGTATGTCTTCTAAGTCAGAGAAAGGTGTATGAGCATAATTAATTTGACACTGAATACTAAAATGACTAATTTGCTTTGGTCGCCTCATCTTTGTACACTGGTCTTTGACGGGACGTATTATGGTAAAACGATGTCCGTCCGTCTGTCAGTTGGCAACTTCCGTCCACATGTCGTACTCTGACTAGATTACGCTTTGATCGTTTTTTCTTGAAATTTTGCAGGATTTTGGGCATGATGGAAAAAAGCTCCCTATCATTTTATTTTGTTGATGGATTTTTTGTTCCAGAGTTATTGGACTTAGGTTATTTTAAAAAAAAAAAGCATGAAATTGCGATTTCCGTCCACACGTCATTTACGTCAAGATGAAGAACAACAATAAAAGCGTTGTTCCTTTACCTGTGTTTACCATGTATTTGTAGAATTTGTCTCATGTACATTTACTCCATATCCTTTCATTCAACATTCTACTGGAGTTTGTCTCTCCTGCAGTCTGGATTTCGTAAAAAGATTCCCCGTGCAAGAGATGTATGCTCTCTTTATATGTCAGTTATGGTGTATTTGTTCTTGAGAAAATTTCTCGTATGGATATACTATCATACTTTCAAATTTAGGCATTTATTTTTTTTATGAAAAAGAAAGGAAATGGGGTAAATGTCAAGGAGACAACATCCCATATCCTGGTTAAAACGACACAAAACAAAATGAAATTCTTACCACCTGTTTAAAGTGCAAACATCTCACTATTTTATAATGCTAAGTTTTCTTACAATCAATTTGATAAAAGCCCTATGCTTGTCTAAATGTTGAATTCGTCCACTAGCTTAATACACTAGTGTTTTGTCGGGAAACGGATAACAGTGATTGTGAATGCACTTTGCTAGTTCAATTAATGTTTGTTGACAATCTTGCATCCATGACCAGAAAAGACATTCGTTGTCTGAATGTCGTCTACGTTTGTCTTTTGTCTTATACGTGTTTTTCTTGTGTAGTTCCCTTGTAAATTGTTGCATGTAATTATAATTTTCAGCCATTGTAGGTATTTCATGTTATCCATTTTTAACATGGATGTAGCGTTGTTCGACAATTAGCAAAGAATTCCACTCAAACCGGTGCTAGGGGCCGTCTTGAACATACTATGAGGTATGAGCAAAGCGCATTGTTAAAGGCCCCATGGTGACTTCAAGATGTTCCTTTGCTTGTTTTTACCATGTATTCGTAGAGACTTTATCTCATGTACATTTACTCCATAACCTTTCATTTACCATCTAACTAGAGAACGCTTTGATCGTTTTTCTAGAAATATTTACGAAAGGATATGAAGTAAATGAACATGAGATCATAACACATATGTTAACTCCAACTGCAATAATTTTAATGAGCTGTATGGCCATTTCGGAAATTAATTCATCAGCAGCACTAGAACCCAAACAAAGGAAATCCATAATTTCAAAAAATGTTTAAAATGCATAAAACTAAACGAAATCCGAATAATCAGAAATATCAAATATAGCTAAGGACAAAACTACGATGGAGGGAGTTAATCCTTAGGTTTTAGAATTTCCATAAATTAAGATAATAGAAATTGAACAAAGTGTACACATGAGATATTATCTCATGTACAAGTACACCATATCTAAGAAAAATAAAGAGCATACATACTCCACACTGCAATAAAAGACAAACTCCTGTATTAAATATTTTACGAAAGGATATGGAGTAAATGAACATGAGATCATAACACATATGTTAACTCCAACTGCAATAATTTTAATGAGCTGTATGGCCATTTCGGAAATGGAAACTTTACAGGATTGTTTGTTATGATGGATGAAAGTTCCCTATCATTTTAGTTTGTCGGTGTATATTTCATTCCAGAGTAATGGGACTTTGATTATTTCAAAAAAGCATAAAATTGCAATTGAATATCCGTTTATAAGTCTTACTCTAACTAAAGAACGCTTTGATAATTTTTCTTGAAACTTCGCAGGATTGTTGGGTATGATTGGAGAAAGTTTTCTATTGTTTTTATTTTGTTGGTGAATATTTTATTCCAGAGTTATGGGACTTTTGCTATATAAAAAGCATGAAAATGCAATCCTACTCTTACTAGAGCTTTCCTTGAAACTTGGCTTGCCTTTGTTGTCAAGTTTGGTCAAATTGAGTGTTTAATTTCAAGAATCATTTAATCAGTGTACTTTAATGTTGGAACGGGCGTATCATGCGCTCTTGGTGCAGTTGTTTATTGTCACTTTTAAAACGGGTATTCAATTTACTGTACTTTTTGTACTGAGTGTATCTTTAGGCTTATTCTGGATGGACCTGTGACTCCTTTAGACGAAAGTCTGTACATCATGCACTTTCAAGGTTCAATCAAAACCTTGAAAAACACATTTTTTCAATACTCCACCCTTCTCCGTCACCTCAATTTAATCTTACATGAAGGTGGATGAAAGGTCAGTTTCAACAAATTAAGTTACTATACAACGTCTCAGCTTCCATAAGCCGGTAAACCTACACACCTTCAATTGTTTTCTGGTATTAATATTTCCCTGTAATCAAAATTGCATAGATTTTTCCCCGTGGATTTTTGAATGTTGTCCATAATCTGAAGTTATCGCTACAAAATTTTCACTGTCGACATTACTATCTTGTACGCTATAGATCTATAAATTTTCTTCATAAATAACAAAAAAACCGAAGTCACTGTGAATATAGTTTCTGCATATGGCCATTTCGACAACTTATGTCTCTTCAGCGCAGATCAAATAAAAATATTTGGAAATCCATAGACCAAAATATATGTACTAGCTGATAGAGAATTACCAATATAATCTCAACAGAAAAGCCAAAATCAGCTAAGGACAGAGCTATGAAATAGGAAGATACTCTTTAGTTTACAGCAAAATTTACTTTAATTTAGATATTGCGATTTTCCAAATAAAATCGGGTTTTCGGGTCAGCACTGAAGTACTGACTACTGGACTGGTGAAAGCACTGAAGTACTGACTACTTGGCTGGTGAATACCCTCGGAGACTAACAGTCCAACAGCAGAGGCATTGGTCAAATGATAATAAATAACACAACACCGAATTCACTATAAATTTAGTTTCTGCAAATGGCCGTTTCGACAACTTATATCTCTTCTGTGCAGATGAAATCAAAACATTTGAAATCCCTGATCCAAAATATTTATAATTTTAACATGATGCTGATACAAAAAGTCTCCCAAACGAACTCCAAAAATCAGACTTCAAGAAGTGAGTTTCAACATGCCTAACTACCATTCCCTTAAACTTTTTTCAATTCTGAGCACTTTTATTCAGCACTTACTATTACCCTGACATTTCGCTGTTTCCACGGCAACAGTGTCCATTCTGAATCTCTTGTCGTTAAAAATGAATTTTCTGTATGCTGTACAACCTTTCTATTAGTTTTCATACAATTCTTCGCACTTTTATTTTTTCCAAATTTTGCTGTTTGTATAGCAACGGTCGTCATTTTGAAATTTTTTTGACAAAAAAAATCTCTGTAGGCTACACCACCTTGTACAATTATTGATATAATTTTGAAACCTTTTGATTTTCTAGTCTTTTTTATCGATTCCATGGCAACGGTGCCATTTTTGAAATTCTGGGACCTTCTTGAACAACTACAATTTTTTATCTATGTTCCTGTGAAGTTTCATTATGATTGGATGAATGGCCTGTGACATCTGCTCCAGACTAATAATTTTACAGATTTTTGTCACTTTCCCGTCTTTTTATCTCGAAGCCATGAAATAGCTGGAGAGATATTGATATGGCAAGAAAAAATCACGTGCCCCGCGTGAGTCTTCAAGCCTATTAACAGCTCTAAAAGATGATCTTCGTGCTTCCAATAAAATATAGTGCGCAAGTTCCTTTCAAAATCGGATGCATTTAGTATTTAAGTTATATTTCTTCATTTTCTTGAGTTGAATACAGTGTTGTTTTATTAAATTGAAAACAATATGCATGTTAATCAAATAACTCGTTTTTTTTACTCGTTGCTTATAGAAAATGAATGGCTGTCTTTATATCTGATGGGAAAACACGCCCATTGACCTTTATAAGATGTTTTTATTGGTTTAAAATGAAACATACGATAAACACGTCAGATGTGTATTCACACAGCTGAAGCGATCTATATTTAAAGTTTACATAAGTACACGTGTCCAGAAGCGCGATTAATTAAGTATTATTACATTGAGTTTATAACATTACGTTTATAAATTTTCAAAGTCAGTAACGTATTTATTGTTTTGAGTATCAATTAGTGCCTAATAGATCCAGGGATTGGTGTTCTATAATTATGATTTAAATTATTCATTTAGGTCAAACATGTCCCCATTCATAGTTACAAAAAATCAATAACGAGTCGTTGTAGTGTGTATTCTTAAAATAGTGTAGTAAATGTTTCGTAGCATTCAAAATACAAACATCGCTATTTGTTCGTTCGAATTTTCGCACAAATTAATTATCAAGCGCAATTTGGCCAGTTACAGCGATTTTAAAGACTAAAAACTTCTAAAAAGGCTCTCGCTTCGCGGTCGCCTTTTAAGAAGTTTTTACGCCTTTAAAATCGCAATAAGTGGCCAAATGCGCTTGATAATATATAATAGCAATGAAATCAACATGCGAAATCACACAATCCGATTATTTTCACGTATTACGGACTATAACTTAATAAATGCAGACGTATGCAGTAGTTCTTTGGATGACTACGAAGTTTTGCCACATGTAGAATTTCAGGGCTTCGAGATTCAGCTCCATCGGAGCTTTGATTTGTTTCTATTATAACCGTGACATTCAGGTAATTGACCTTCTTGTACAACTACACATTGGTATCTAAGTTTCTGCTAAGTTTCATTAAGATTGGATTTGTGGTCCCAAAGATCTGCTCCCAAGAAATTGTCAACCAAATTTGTCAAGTCCCGCCTGTTTTGCCGTTTCCATGGCAATGGTGCCATTTTGAAAATCCATAGTACTTCTTGCACAACTAAATATTATTATATATGCTTCTGCTAAGTTTTATTCAGATCTGATGTGTGGTCTCGTAGATCTGCCCAGGACAAAATATTTCAATTTTTTTTTCAATTTTCCAGTCTTTTTGCCGTGTTCATGGCAACAGTGCCATTTTGGAAATTGACAGACTTTCCTGCCTAACTAGACATTGGTATCCATATTCCTGCAAAATTTCAGTAATATTGGATAAGTGATCTTTGAGATCTGCCCCGGCCAAATTTTCGAATCAAAAAGAAGAAGAAGAAAAAAAAAAAAAAAAAAAAAAAAAAACTCTATGGATGCTGATACCACAGTCTTCCAAAGGAACTCCTAAATCAGAAATCCAGGCTATAAATAACTTCCATACAACGTAGACAACCTTTCTCTTGAGTTTCATTCGATTCTGAGGACATCTTATTTTCCCGCCTATTTTTCCATGGCAACGGTCAACATTTTTCAATCTTGGAGGCCAGATCCAATTCTTCATGTCTTAAGCAACATTCCTTTAAATGTTCATTCAAATCTGAGTACTTTTATTTCCAGTTCTTTTTGCTGTTACCATGGCAACCGGTGAAATTTTGAAAATTTTAAAAAACCGTTTGCATCTTTTTTGATAAGGAACCATTTTCATGTGAAGATTGGTCAAGATCCAACCATTATTTTTTATTTTTCGAGATAATGATTTTCTTCATCTGATATATCCAAAAGAGCTCAAAATTAAGGGTACCACAAACACTTCAACATCGAGCTCATTCCCTGAACTTCATCTTGAAATAGACAACAGAGGTAGACTTCAAACTAAGCTGTACGACAAACGCAATGACTTCACTTTTCCAATAGTAAACTTCTCTTTTCTTTGTAGCAACATCCCAACAGCGCCGGCATACGGAGTTTACATCTGCCAGATCATTCACCTGTGTTCGATATGTGACTTCATTGATAGAGCCCGGTTGCTCACAAATAGGTTACTTAAACAAAGCTATGTTTCCTAAAATTTAAAGTCCTCGGTTATAACTGAAAATAATTTAATGTCAAAGGAATAAAACTATTTTTGAGCATTTATTTTTTGTAGAACGTTAGATAAACATATCATAAACAGAGATGTGATTAAACAACCTTTTTGTATCATGTCTCGTCGGTTGAATGATTCGCATCACTACTCGTCGCTGACGCGACTCATAGTGATACAGCACATTCAACCGACTCTACCTGATACAAGATGTTGTACCATCACACTATGTATATAATGTATATTTATCATTGGAATCAAAATTAGAGCAATGAGTGCCAAACCTCCGAGTGCGTTTGACAGAAAACGATTGTAATAGACAATTGGTGTAATTTTTAAAAACATTTTTTAAATAAAAATATCAACCGTTATTGTTTTTACGAAAAAGAATTCAAGAATAAAATGTTGCTATGTAAAATCCCAGAATATAACTGGTCTTCACAAGGTTAAGGAAATTTAACAGAATTCGAATAAATTACTCTAGAATATAGTAAGCGAAAAAAATTCTAAAAGTGTGATTGCTTAGTTTAATTCCAAAAAAGTGTCTTCGATATTTTAAAGAAATCGGCCAACCTTGGAATCAAGTATTTTTAAATAAACAATTAATTGATATGTAGTAAATGCAAATGAAAAGGCCATACAGCTCATTAAAATTATTGCATTTCGAGTAAACATATGTGTTATGGTCTCATGTTCATTTACTCCATATCCTTTCGTAAAATACATGAGACAAAGTCTCCACAAGTACATGGTGAAACCAAGCAATGGGACAACGCTTTTATTGTTACTCTTCATCTTGAATTTACCATGACGCCTTCAAAAATGAGGTTTGCTCATACATCATAGTAAGTTTGAGACAACCCTTGCACCGACGAAGATTTTTTTTTCAAATCAAAACTAATTCTAAAAATAAGTTGTCTTTGGATATTCCAAAAAATTTACCAAACTTTTTTCAATCTATTTAGTCAAAATGTTGTTCTTATAAGAAAAAACTCTTAAACTTTGATAGTAAGGTAGAATTATAAAATGAGTAGTCTGCAAATTCAAAAAAAAATTAAATTCAAATATTTTTTTTTGGAAATCAAATCAGTTGAAACATCCTGGTTGCATAATAAACAGCAAATGCTATCAGGCTTGGGGTAATCATAATCTTTAATCGTAATCAGCTGTAATTGATTACATTTTCTTCTGTAATTATGTGTCATCTGTAATCAAGTCATTATTAGATTACTTGTAATCATAATGTAATCAATTACAGATGAAAAATATGAGTAATCATGATTACATTTTGATTACTTTATGATTACTTAGTCAGTGATGTAACATAAATACTATCATATGAAATGAAAGTTTATTCTTAATGAGTCTTAAATTACCAGAAGTCAGTTATTATTTTACTACATTTAATAGTTTTTACCTAATTTAAAATATCAAACAATCAGAACTCAACTATTTCTAGTTGAAATGAGTTACATCCTTCTTGGAATTTTAAACATTATTAGTTTAAGAGGGAATAAACTGGTAAAGGCCTGAAATACATTTTATTACAATATTTACTTAAAAAAATAATTTGCTATTTTCTAAAGAAATAATATTCATTTATATTCCTTCAATAATTGTTTTTCTGTTTTAATAAATTAGATTTAGGGCAATCTGATCTTTGAACCATAAAAATGACAAGCTAATAATTGTTATAAAAACATGTAGGTGTCAACTAAATAAACAAAAATATATTGTCGGTATTAATTAGTGTATAATACTGGCTATACAATTGTCAGATTTTAACAATAATTTCAAAACAATTTCTTAATCAAGTTTGTATTTGTTAAAGACACAGCTATAACCTAGTCTTTTATAAAAATGGTGTTGTATCAATCATGAAAAACTATCAAATCCCTAATAATTTACATAATTATGATCACTGCAATATCATTGTAAAAACTTATCACTCTCCACTATTCTCAACCAAAGTACCGGTATATGGAATTAGTTGAAGCATTAAACTCAAAATATAAACTGTGTAGCAGCAAGTATTTGCAATTGAACAATGACAAAATTATCAAAAGTTAAAAAAAATCAGTTAATCTTGTGCAGCAAATGGCCTTTGCATTGAAAGTGTAAATGTATGTTTAAACAATTATCTCTGATTCAACAGTACTGGTATCTTTGAAAGGCATGTGTAATCATAAGTAATCACTTGTAATCATGATTACAACTGAGGAAAGTAATGTAATGTAATCAATTACAAATGAAAAATGTTGTAATTGTAATGTAATTGATTACATTTTAAAAGCAAAGTAATTGTAATGTATTCAATTACATTTAAAAGTAATCGACCCCATCCCTGAATGCTATACACATGCTTCAAGGAGTAATCTCTCTTCAGCAGCTGAGGAAACCATTAATATGAAATTTTCGTGTTAGACAAGTCTGATTTCTGGTATGATAAACACCCTTGGGGAACTCTGTTTAAACATTCTGTGAAATCGACCCAGTGGTTTTAAAATACAAAATACCCATGTTCACCGAAGGTATCGTTGTCCTGCGAGAACATGATTTTTACTTCAATTTTTCCAGGATTTCTACTGCTCGTCCGTGACTTCTGCTGCACTGATAAACAAAATTGACATCAGACAGACAATTTTATGAATACACAAAAACGAGAGCACGGTGGTAGTTATTAACAGGTCAGACTAACTTTAATTATGTCTCCCCTCTTAAGGGGGAGACATATTGTTTTTGTCTTTGCCGTCCGTCCGTCCGTCAGTCCGTCCGTCACAAAGTTTGTGGACGCCAATTCCCCTACATCTTTGATCGGATTTCTTTGAGTACTTCTTTTGTGACAACTTTTGGATTATGGTTTTCCATATTATTTGATAATTAATGCTGCTGATGAGAGGTAACTCCTTGAAAAACGTGTAAAGCATAACGAAATTTACAGTTTTTTATGCAACATCGGTATTTTTTGTATTTTCAACCAAACTTCACAGGATTTTGACCATCATGCCTAGTTGTGCATATCGTCTCACTGGATTGATCGGCTAATTTTTGCTGGAGTTATGCCCCTTTCTGACTTAGAATTTTGCGAAATTTAGTTTGTGGACGTCAATTCTCCTACATCTTTGATTTGATTTCAACAAGACTTCACAGGATTGTTGACCATCATGCATAGTTGTGTATATCGTCTCGCCGGATTGATCGGCTAATTTTTGCTGGAGTGATGCCCCTTTTTGACTTAGAATTTTGCGAAATTTAGTTTGTGGACGCCAATTCTCCTACATCTTTGATCCGATTTCAACCAAACTTCACAGGACTGTTGACCATCATGCATAGTTGTGCATATCGTCTCGTCGCTTTGATCGGCAAATTTTTTTGGGAGTTATGCCCCTTTTTTACTTAGAATTTTGCGAAATTTAGTTTGTGGACTCCAATTCTCCTACATCTTTGTTCAACCAAACTTCACAGGATTGTTGACCATCATGCGTAGTTGGGCATTTTGTCACGCTAGATTGATGGGCCATTTTTTAGGGGAGAGTTATGCCCCTTTTTGACCCAGAATTTTGCTGAATTATAAAGTTTTTGAATCTAATTCTCCCAAATCTTTCAAAGGATTTTAACTTAATTTCACAGGATTGTTGACCATCATGCTTTAGTTGTGCATATTGTCTAGCTGGAATGAATGGCCACCTGGTGGCAACATAAACTACTTGTGTTTTATCACTGAAAAAATATTACGTACTGGGGGAGACATTAGTTTTTGTATCAAAACACACTTTTCTAGTTTAATATTGTTTTGATACCGGTAAAAACATTCATGTATTATTTATATTTTGTGCCAATTGAAGTTATTGCGCCGAGTAAATACTCATGAATATCTTTGCTATACTTGTTTTTAATGAGTAAAAAACAACTTGTTTTATCCTCATCTTAAATTCAATTATTAAGCAACACTTTTCAAGCCTGAAAAACTGTTATTTGGCTATACTAGATGCAAATTGAAAAAAAGGAGGTCCTGGCTTTCTAACGCTCAGTCCTGGCTTTCTACTTGTAGGTCAGTGCGTTCTGCTGACATAACATAGCGATTCAATGTTACATATTAAGCATTTCAGCACAAAAAGAGCAAACTATGATGACATTTACAAAAATATATTTGTGTTTCTTGCTATTCCTCATATAAAAATTTACCTGATAAACCTACCAATGATATACTCAGTATTCTTCGTTTATTCATGTATAAGAATCAATTATGTAGTAGAGGAAACGGCACACAATACCAAAGAACATACAACTTAACAAATATATAAGATGTTATGAAAAATACTGGTATAAAACACATAAAATTCTAAGAATTCACTATTTTTATTGTAAATTAATGTAGTGTTTACATGTTCATTGACGGCTACAACTCCAATTTATTAAGCTATTTAGCATATGTATGATATCATTACCTCCCATTGCCATAGCCAGGGTGAGCTTTTGCGTTTGACAGTCGTCTGTCTGGCGTTAACTTTTCATTTAAAGATCATCTCGTCTGAAACTACTAGGCCAACTGGAACCAAACTTGGCCGCAAAAATCCTCAGGTGGCCCAACAAAAAAGTATTTTTCATGTCTGTGCTATATCCAAGACGACTGCAGGTGGGGAATAGTTCAACATTGAACTCTATGTGAAAACACATTCAAAGATCTTCTGCTCTTAAACTGCATACCCTATTTGAACCAAACTTAGCTACGATAGTCCTGGGGTCGTCCACTGTAAAACAAATAATTTTTTTTGTTTCGCCCTTGATAAAAAATGGTCACCAGTGACAAACATAGTTCATCATTGGCCTTAAGGGAAAATTTATTAAGTTAAAGTCAATCGAAACTAGACCTTGCCACAATAGTCTTTAGGTAGCCAACTGCAAAAGAGGTGTTTTTCTTAATCGTTCTTTATCTAAAATGGCCACCAGTGGGAAACATATTTTAACATTGAACCGTATAGAAAAACACATTCAAAGATGTTTTCGCGCTTTTGCCTTACTACTATGCTGAACTTCAATTTCGGAAAATGTTAAATTGATTGAAACGAAAATCGAAAAGTATGATTGCTTTTGAGAGATTCAGTCAATTTACTAAAATAGGAATCATGTTTTGATTTGGAACCTTACAACATCTAAATTTTTGTAAATTTTGTTGAAAACTAAGGAGTATCTCCCTCACGCAAAGTTCTGTCCTCAGCGTATTTTGGCTTTTCATTTAGATCATATTGGTTATTTGTTCTCTATCAGTTTTTAAACATCTTTGAGTTTATGATCTTCCAAACTTTTAGATTTTATCGGCATTGAAGAGACATGGAACGATCGAGGCCAACGACAATATCCCCCAACTTAAATTCGAAAGTGCAAGGTATTGTAAAACACTAATTTCCCCTCTAATTCAAATCGGTAATTTTTATTTTACACACATTTCCCCTTTAAGGATGTATCTCTTGAGGTTTCAGTCTCGTTAAAATCTCGTTTATGAATAATTATTAAAACTTGCCGTAATATTGACATTTTTTATTGATTGATGTTATATAATGACCCTACCAAATTGTTTCAAAAATTATGTACCTATGACCTGTTGTTTTCGAGAAATACAAAATTTTAACTTTTGACCAAATTTTACAGAATCTAGCCGATTTTAGGGTAGGGGTAATAAAAATAAATTTCCAAGAAAAATACTGAACTTATTCATATGATTTCTTTTGAAAGTTCTTCAATTGTCCAACTATTTAAACTAAAAATGATGAGTTTTGTCAGTGTAGTTGATGGGAATTTTGCAAAAATTTAAATTTTTACACTTTTTACGAAGTCTTGCATTTGACCAAAAAAGCAACATTTTCTTACATAACTTTCTTATATCCTCACAGATCTATGTGAATTTTAACAATACAATTTGGAAACTTTGAGAGAAAACTTGATGCTAGAAATCGATATTTTAACCAAAAATTTGTCCAAAATAGGCCAGAATTGATGAAATTTGTAGAATATCGCCAAAAATATGAGTTTTCAAATGGCTATACCACAATGAAAATGCACACGGACATATGGTTTTCTCTCCAAAAATGATTTGTTCAGGGTCTTGGCATTATAAAAATATAGTTTTCGGGAAAAACTTAAAGCAGGGAAATTTTAACCCCTCAGGAGAATACATCCTTAATAGATATCAATCCCTTGTAGAAAGTGAAAAAAAAAGATCGATGGCATTTTTCCGATTTTGCTAGTAAGGATTTAAATTTCAAGGATAGCTGTCGTTTCTGATAGCCCATCTAGTTGTTATATTTTTCGAGTTTTTCGCAAATTTTATAGGAAAAAATGCTCCGATAAACCCAGGTCGCGATAATTAATTCCGATATAATTATATTCGTTTCAGATCGCATACCAGTATTTAAAATCTTTTATCACATGGAAGAAGGTAATAATAACCAACGACTTGAAGGAAAAGATTATATCTTCTACCCGAAGGAGAATATATATAGAAATGAAGCATCCAGATAATGCATTAATGGGTAAATATTTGTTACAAATACCCTGTAATTTACTGAGACATAATGTTATTTTAAATGTCTGTTATTTATGACTTTGTTTCACATGTTATGTATCGATATGATATTACTGGTACATGTTAAAATGCACCTGGCCCCTGTGTCAATGAAACCATAAATTTCAAAGTGATGTTTAAATATGTGTGACGGAAACAATAAAATTTTGTGAAGGAAATCGTTTACTTTAGAAAAAGTGGTAAAAAATGTCTGGTGAAAAAATATAGGGCATTTTAGGTAGGAAAGCGGTAACCAAAAGCCACCTGATATTGTTACTGTAGCTATTAATTCTAATCTTTTTTACGAAAGGATATGGAGTAAATGAACATGAGACCATAACACATATGTTAACTCCAACTGCAATAATTTTAATGAGCTGTATGGCCATTTCGGAAATTAATTCCTTATCAGCAGCACTAGAACCCAAAACAAAGGAAATCCATATAAATTTTTTTTTAATGCATAAAACCAAACGAAATCCGAATAATCAGTATTATCAAATATAGCAAAGGACAAAACTGCGATGGAGGGAGTTAATTCTTCGGTTTTAAAATTTACATAAATTTAGATAATAGTAATTGAACAAAGTGTACACAATAAAATAAAACAATAAAAGCGTTGTTCAATTGCTGTTTTTTACCATGTATTTGTAGAGATTTTGTCTCATTTGCATTTACTCCATATCCTTCATTGTTAAAATGAGATATTATCTCATGTACAAGTACACCATATCTAAGAAAAATAAAGAGCATACATCTCTACCACGGGAAATTGTTTTACCAACCCCACACTGCAATAAAAGACAACCTCCTGTAATAAATATTTTACGAAAGGATATCTTGTCTATTAAGCCATGGACTGAAATCACTTTCCGTGTACCCCCCCCCCCCCACACACACACACTTATGATCCAGGCCGATTTTTTTTTCAGTCCTTTTATATCCCCTCTTCAAAACATTACATGTTAACAACAATATAATCTGAACGAATTGACAGTATAGGGCCACTTTTATACTACACCACGCAAAATTCTTGTATTTTCGTAATATGTTAAGCTCTATAGTATTCTGTAGATAAGTTAAATGTACTGAAATTTGGCACGAAAGTAATTTCTTATTTAAAAGCCTTTACAATGAACACAAGTTTGGCAACTTTCTGCCATTTTTGTGATCTGGTGAAACGAAAAATGTACCCCCCCCTGCTAAAAAATTGCGAAAATGACGATTTTTAGCTGTCAATTTCTTTCAGATCAATAAATCTCGTCATTTGATCTAGTTTTTATGCCTAATTTATCAGTTGTGATACAATGTTAAAAAAAGACCATCAAAGTCCTTAAAAATTTGATTTTCGGAATATTTTTTGAAAAATGGAAATTTTAGGACTTTTAAATATTTTCACAATTAATTTCGGAGTTTTTGGATCGTACAAATTTGAAAATATATCTAATAATTGGCAAAGCAATACATATTTATGCCATGTAAGTTACAAATTGGGTAAAAATATTTGAGTTTCAGACTTATTTTGGGTTCACAAATGCCAAAATTATACACCGTTTTATATATATGTAAAGATGACATATTTTTAGATTTATGAGAGTTTAATTTTGTTGAGGTAGGGGTAAAATTGTCGGTATTTATAGTCACATTGAACACTCTTTGTTTTTCTTAACAGTGTTTAAGATAACTTATGTATCGGTTAGAACAATAAATTGGCAAATGTGCAGATAAATCCTTCAGATTTATAAACAAATAACGATTTAAAAGTGTATTTTTTTCATCAATTTTGGACAAGAAATTGAGTCTTAGCTGACAAGTGGGATTTAAAATACCAAATCACGATAGCATTCATGCAACATTTTGATATGCAACGCAGATTTTGTGTGTGTTTTTTTTGTTATTTTTATGTGAACATAGACAAAAAAGGCAATTTTAGGGAAAATTTGTTGGGGTAGGGGTAAGATTTTTGGTATTTAGAGTCACATTTAACATTCCTTCTTTTTCTAAGTAATGTTTTAAGACAACTAATATATCAAATATATCTCTTAAAACAACTAATTGGTATATGTATAGATATATCCCCCAGATTTGACATTTATAACGATTTGACAGTGAATTTTGCAAAATATTGAGTTTAAGTCGACAAATGGCTGTTCAAAAGTCATGATGGAATTCGGGCAATATTGTCATATTCTTCCGCTACATAGACGATGTACTTTCTCTTAATAATCCAAAATTCAAGGAATATTTACACCAGATCTATCCCAATGAGCTTGAAATTAAAGAGACTACCGATACACCTTCTTCAGCTTCGTATTTAGATCTTTTAATTTACATTGACGAAAATGGACGTTTGAAATCTAAGCTGTATGACAAACGTGATGATTTTAACTTCCCAATTGTGAACTTTCCCTTTCTGAGCAGTTATATACCTACCTCTCCAGCCTATGGAGTGTACATTTCACAGTTGATTCGTTACTGTCGGGCATGCAGTTTATACAGTGACTTTTTAGTAAGAGCAAAAACACTGTCCCAAAAGCTGCTTAGTCAGGGATTCGTTCAGCCTTTGTTACTTTCATGTTCAGAAATTCTATGGCCGTCACCATGACATCATTGACAGATATGACGTGTCTGTGTCCCAAATGAAAACGGACATTTTCAGCTAGATTTCACGTCTTCACGGATTTGACATAATCGGATTTGACTCAACCCTGGATTGACTCACTGATAGTGTGACGGGTGCCGCTAGCGGAGCAGGACATGCTTACCCTTCCGGAGCACCTGATGTCACTCCCGGTTTTCATGGGAGTTCACACTATGAGTGCCTTAGTTCTTAATGTTATCTTTTTATTTCCGTGCATTGTAGCTGTCTCACGTCCTTGTTTTGTCTTTGTTTTTATCTGTTACCGTTTTTACCATGTCTTTGGACTTCGATTTTTGTAGTCATCGCTTCCCTTGTTCCTTCGGTATTCTACTGCCGTTGTTTTATTCAACACACATTTGGCGTTTTCTGGTTATTTTTATGGGAACATAGACAAAAAAATTACTTTTATGTAAGTTTTGTTGGGTAGGGGTAAGTTTTATTGATGTTGGAAGTTTATATTACTTCAAAATTACAATAATTAATACTAGTTGTAAAGACGACATTATGTACTTTCATTTTATACCCACTTTTCATGAATTTGAACTACTCGTAGATAAGATGAGGCAAAAAAAATGACAAAACTGTGTCGAATACGAAAATATTCAACGATCTGTTTTATTTGTCTATTTAAAAGTGATAGTTTGGTCATTCAAAACATATAAACATCATGTTAACATATTTAATTTCTAAGAAAGGACATTAAAAGACTACTAAAACAACTGCCAGAATTATGAAATTAAAAACACCCTGGTGTCTGTAAACCATAAGTTACACAATTTCGAGAAAAATCTTAAAATTTACGTCAACATTTTGAAGGGGTAGGGGTAAGGTTTTTAATTTTTGATAATGTATTTGGTATAAAAATCATACTTATGTGCTATATTATACTTAGCTTATACCATAGGCTATCATTCTATACCACTTTTTCATAAGTGAGAGGTATCAATCAACAATTTGAAGCAATTTTCGTTTGGTTTGTCTAAAAAGAGGCATGTGCCAACATTGCTTGCAGGTTATGCTCATGTTAACATGTTTTATTTTGAAGAGGGGATGTAAGCAGAATTATAAAATGTGGGCGGGGTTCATTAGTGGGGGGTTGCAAAAGGGGGTGGGGTGTATTCCAGTCCATGGGTTATATTGACCTGTTTTGCCTGCTGTTTATTCATGATAAGAATATTTCAATATATAACAATGAACATGCATTTTTGATATTTTTGTGATCGAATTTTCAATATTCACTTTTATAAACAAAGGATTTCAAGTAACCAAAAGGCATTCAAGTTGTCATTCAGAATCAAAAATATATCTTGTCATTAAGAGTTTCAGGAAATAATTGGAGCATTTTTTTTTATACCATTACAGGAAATGATTCCTTTCACTCAAACAAATCCAAATCTATTGATGCTACTTCGATGTCTGACAACTTCATAGGGGTTCACACTATAAGTGCTTTATTTTCGTGGCATTTATATATTATGTTCTATTTGTCTTGTCTTCGTCATTTATGTTCTCTATCTCTATGTGATCCTTATATCGCTATGTATTCTGGACTGATGATATTTTGGTTGTTGTTACGATTTTCTTTTGGAAAATTATTTACCCAATTTAGAATAAATCAATGAAGGAAAGATAACAGGAAACACCTACAATGGCCGCACATTATAACATTATAACAAATACCTTTTTTAAAATCCGGTAAGTGAAAATGTTTACTTTAAAAAGAAACCTTATTCCTTAACATTTATTTTGAAATTGACAACAGAAATAGACTACAAACCAGGCTGTATTACAAGCGCGACGACTTCACTTTTCCAAAAGTTAATTTCCCTTTTCCTTGTAGCAATATTCCAACAGTGCCAGCATATGGCGTTTACATCTCCTATCTCATTTGCTATTCTAGAGAATATGGCCGCACAGCGACTTCCTTGATAGAGCTCACAAATGTGCTACTTGAAACAATGGCAGTAGAATACCGAAGGAAAAAAGGAATGGTATTTATAAAAATTGAAGTCCAAAGACATGGCCAAATTGAGAACACAGAAAACAATGACGTTAGACAGCAACAAAGCGCTGAAAAAAACACAACATTCAAAACCAAGGCTCTAAAAGTGTGAACTCCCATAAAACAGAGAGTGACATCAGATGCTAATGAAGGGTATGCTACCCATAACTTGAAGTCCTAACTGCGGAAGTTATACGTTCGACTTACAATTGTGGACCGCTGTGGGATATGTTTTCCAGGGACAACAGATCTTTTACTATGACTTTGTTTTTTTTCCTCTACCGGATTTCAGGATTGACTTCATCACTTGAATAGACATGTTAAACAGGGGAGTGTCGTATACGAAACAGAAGATGCTTACTCTACCGGTGTAGTTAACCTAATTCATGATTGTTTTCAAACATCTTTGAATTTCTGGTCTTCCAAATGTTTAGATTTTATCTGCACTGATGAGACATAATTTGTCGAAATGCGCATATGCAGAAAGTAAATTCACAGTAACTTCGGTATTTAGTTATTTGTATGGGATCTGTGTTCTTATTCGGTATGTTTTCCAGATTTCTTTTCTGAGACTTGTTTGTGATTTTTTGTGTTTCCGATGGTTGCATTCTCTTTTGATCATTCATTTTGGACTGGCCCTTTTCTAACTTAAGGGGATAGACCTGGGGAAGCCTAAAATTTTCCACTCGTTTAATTTTCTTTATATTTTCAGTATCAAAATTACACATGTTCATGTAGACTTTAAGCAATTTTCAACAATTTTTACCGTCCCGTTTTTTGTCTAGAGGTCATCAAAGATACCCCGTTTCTTCATATTATTTGGTCCTTTTGGGACTTGTTTGTGGTGTATAAAATTGGCTCTAATTAAATCTGTATTTGATTTAAAATTATTTCAAATGCAAAATTCTGTTGTTTAGACCCGCGTGAAATTAAGCATCAATAATGACAGTAAATTTAACTAGTTTGAACTGAAGTACATGGGTTCTCTGAACAGTATAGGCTGAAATTTTTACTCTGTTTTGATCACTATTAAACACTTCTTGTAAAAAAAATATGTCGTTTAATTTTCACCAAAAACTGAGAATAGAAAGAATACTAGTAAATGTATGATATATTAAAATTTTAGAAAATTCTACCGACCTATTTTTTCTTAATTTAGAATAAAGTGAGTAAAAATCAAGAAAATTGCTGAATATGTTCTATAAATTACCTCCCTTGGAAGAAATCCGACTTTTACATATTTTCATTATTTTGGGACAGCATTGCAGAAAAGTAGGGTAAAATGCACTCATTATAAATAACTGGATATTAGGTATTTGTTTTCATGACAAAGTAAATATTTATTTGCTGTGTGGAAAAAAATTTTACAATTTAAAAATTTTGATCATACCTATTCCAGTGATTCTATTTGTTCGTGTAAGTAATAAAAAAGTGAAAAATGGAGTTATCTCCTCCTACCCCAGGTCTACCCCCTTAATTATGTAAATCTCCAATAAACTGTCAGTATCAGCAGCCATAGATTATTTTTAAGGTACCAATGTATTTTTTATTATAATATCCTTTTTGAGCTAACCCATCCCTTTACTGGTTCAGTCTGTAGGCATAATAACAAAACAGATACAGAGTCGTCGCTAACACTGCCCATCGGCTGGCAATCGGGTTGGCACGTGCAAAAAATGGCCTTCAAATGTTTAAATCCGGTCAATTACATGTGATCAAATGTCTATCGGCTACCTTCATTCATTATTTTTTACATTATTCATCATATTTAAAATCTCCAATACGAGGTTCATTGAATGGCTGGCAAAAGCAATGCTTGATTTCGAGTAAGATATGACGCAGGTATTCTCAGATGTCGCAGAATCTTTTCACAAATTCTTCTAGTAGTACGTACTGTCTTCCAAATTATTATTGCCTTGACTCTATCTGAGATTGTGCTTCCTGAGAAAAAAAATGATGTCTTAGCTTTCCTAAAGTGCTTTCTAGTCATTCTTACAAAATATCTCTTCGCGGGTTGTTATTCTTGCAGTTGTTATTCTCTCACCGATTTTCATTTACCTCGCTTTTCACATCTACTGCACTCTCTTTGACCCTAGTGTTCTATGTTTTGACATAAGGCCAAAGTTGTGTTTTTCTCTGTTTTGCGTCCGCGTGCGGGTAGGTTTTTGCCGGCTTTATGGTGAAAACAAACACAAAACTTTTTTTTCGTTTTGTCAAAAAATTTGAAATTTTGATACACCGGAGATAACAGTATACCGCAAATGGTTTCTTTCCCCTACAAAATATTCCCCCGTAGAAAAGAAAACATGTTGGTTGGAAAAATTAAAGATTACGGCACAAAAGGTGCATAAAACTATTGGAAGTATCACTGGAAATAGTGTATGTCTCCCTGTCAAAGGATAAAAATGTAATACGAGACCCTTTCTCATTTTTGCCAATACCATAACCGGCACTTATATTGGCAACTATCTATAATGTGTCGTACCAGACCCTTTCTCGTTTTTGCCCATAATATAACTGGCACTTATTTAGGCAAGCCTATATATAATTTGTCCAGTTAAACTCTTATTTAATAAATTGTTCTTGTCTCCAACCTAAGGGGGTAGAAAAATCGAAGTATCTATCATTGGGTTTGAAACTGAATGCCATTGACGGTGTTATTTTTCATCTCATGTTTCCTATAAGGAATCTTTGAGAATCAATGAAAAGGTGACTAGTCTACAAATGGAAAAGGCTTTTAAAGCCTTAATGAATAGCAAAGTACCACTTATGTATCAAAGAAATTTGGTGCTAATTCTGATGTCGTGATGAATGAATGTAAGCCAAAAGAGTGTCATGTGAAATAGTG
>MJUU01052225.1:36580-82209 GCA_002080025.1 Modiolus philippinarum
TTGGATGGAATTAAACACTAGAATGATTACTTTCAGTCTCTATTAATGGTTTTCAATACAAATTTATCACACTCGGACACTATTTCACATGACACTCTTTTGGCTTACATTCATTCATCACGACATCAGAATTAGCACCAAATTTCTTTGATACATAAGTGGTACTTTGCTATTCATTAAGGCTTTAAAAGCCTTTTCCATTTGTAGACTAGTCACCTTTTCATTGATTCTCAAAGATTCCTTATAGGAAACATGAGATGAAAAATAACACCGTCAATGGCATTCAGTTTCAAACCCAATGATAGATACTTCGATTTTTCTACCCCCTTAGGTTGGAGACAAGAACAATTTATTAAATAAGAGTTTAACTGGACAAATTATATATAGGCTTGCCTAAATAAGTGCCAGTTATATTATGGGCAAAAACGAGAAAGGGTCTGGTACGACACATTATAGATAGTTGCCAATATAAGTGCCGGTTATGGTATTGGCAAAAATGAGAAAGGGTCTCGTATTACATTTTTATCCTTTGACAGGGAGACATACACTATTTCCAGTGATACTTCCAATAGTTTTATGCACCTTTTGTGCCGTAATCTTTAATTTTTCCAACCAACATGTTTTCTTTTCTACGGGGGAATATTTTGTAGGGGAAAGAAACCATTTGCGGTATACTGTTATCTCCGGTGTATCAAAATTTCAAATTTTTTGACAAAACGAAAAAAAAGTTTTGTGTTTGTTTTCACCATAAAGCCGGCAAAAACCTTCCCGCACGCGGACGCAAAACAGAGAAAAACACAACTTTGGCCTAAGTATGAATTATTATAATAGCATATACAATGTTTATTTTGTCACATTTGGGAGTCAGAAAGACCCTAAATTGGAACAAAAGAATTCTGAAAATCCTCGATATTCATTAAAAAAGATGAAGTTATTTGAATTTGTCACAATCACACCATGTCAAACAATAACTTTAGTAACAAAGAAAGATCAAATGTCAAAGTTTTCACAAGGAGCAGCATTATTTTAAATTATTTGAGAGACAGAGAGAAATAGGACGTTTTTACCAGCTTTAATAATATTGTTACTTTTTTTTAGTCGTGTTCTCATCAAATTAGAATCCACGTACACGTAAAAAATACTAGACTACTATATGTGTGTTGTTAAAAGTCTTCTAGCAAGCAAAATCTTCATTGGAGTTGTTGAAGCGATATTTAGTCCTTCAAATGAAATCGGTGTACCTCCAGCTTGTGTAATTAACTGTTTATAAAATTTATAATAATGTTTCGGATACAGCTGAATGTCTGCAATATACCTTTTTCATAAATTTTGATAACTTTGTCCCTCTCTCGCTGCCCTATAGGCCACAAAAATAATATCGACTAAATTCACCGGTCGATATTGATAAAAACACTAAATCCTAAAATCCATCTTCTATACCTTTTCTCTAAGAAGTATCAAACCAGCTGCCATGAAAATAGATTGAGGGTAAATATTGAAACTTTACTTCAAATTGAACTAAAATTAGAATTGATCTTTTGACATGGTTTCCTTCAGTATTTTAATCCCCTAAACTACCCCATTTCTACCTTGCTACCAAGTGGAACAAGGAACGATATTGTTGAATTAAAAAGTCTTTATCATGTTAAATACATAAATAAATAACTTCTTGCGCAATATTGCCCTTACTGAATCTAAATCCAGAAAGAATAAAGATTAATAAGAATAAGAATTGAGTAAAAACAATTAGTCTCACCAAACTTCGATTGAAAGACTTAATAAAAACTTTATTTAGTACCCTTTATTAGGTTGTTGTTAGGTGAAATTAAATTAATCTACTATTTTAGATTGATACTTTAAATGGAAAGAGCATTGGTAAAGTAATAAAGTCAGCTAAAAATATTGATAGGTTATGAACCTGGTTTCAATATATTTCTCATTTAAAATATGGCGGGAAAATGCTCTCTTTGACTTTAACGTTAGTATAGCATAAACACTTTATTGGAAGTAAAATCTATAATCTAACGAAATCGTGCTTACTGACCTTAAATGAGCTACTGCAGCCTTTGATGACTAAAATAATTGGTGTAATGGGCAAAATATTACAATGTAATAAAGGATAAAATGCGAGAAATCCGAATGACTATTACGAATTTCAAAAACCTTACCTTACTACAAACTTAAGAGGGCCTGTTAGTCTCGTTCGAATTTGAAACTAAAAATAAGTTGTACGATGATGTATTATAATGTACAATAATATGTGACATTTAAAACAAAAAGCTCTTCTTGGTAATCCTGCAATTCAGAACGAAATTTAATATTTATATCTTATATTCTTGAACATTGGAATATTGGACATTTCAGAATTTACCCGCAAAGATGAAATTTCATTGGGCAAGTTGCGATTTATTTGTTTTTAAAAAACACCTAGGTTGCATAATAAACAATAAATTTTGTTATGCTGTACACGTTTTTCTTCAAGGAGTAATTAAGGAGGTTCGCTCCTCATGTTTTGGGATTTCTGTCAGATTTTCGGAATTCTCAGCTTTTATCCATTTAAAAGCATTGTAATTTTTTGCCCATGGACCCCCTTATTTTTTCCCATAATTTCATTTTATACATCTTTATAAGCATTCTGTAAAAATTTCATTAAAATTTATTTATTCTGTCACATCTATTCTTGATCAAACTTTGCTAATATTAATCCTATGAAAAAATCTGAGGAGTTCAGTTTCCCGCCAAATTTTCAATCACTTAAATCTCAAAAACGAGATCATCAACCTATCAATTTTTTTCACTTAGATAATTTCTGTTTTTATTTTCTAACAAAAAATCACGTTTATTTGAAATCCAATTTATTTTCAAATAGAGTAGCGAACCCCCTTAAAATCATTATCACTTGTTTGAATGTGCAGAAAAGAATAATTGTTATTCAAAATACCGAACCTGCATCCCTTACATATATTACTTCACAGGCAGTCTAAATCAAAATTTTAGCGATTTCGTAATGCAACGGTCACAATATTTAATCAACTTCATAAACATTTATTTACTTTAATTACATATGGCTCTGTTCTAATATGCAAAAATTTATCTCATGAAATTAGTTTTTTTAGACAAAAGAAAATAAAAAACGTCAAATTTCAATTTGTCCTATTTTTCACTTCGAACTGAAATTAATCAATCAATTCATTTAAATTATCAGTAAAATCTATAATGTTTTCAATGACCTGCAAAGTTTATAACACTTAAAATTGTCGTAAAACTAGATAATCATATTATTATGTGTGTCTGTTAATTTTTTGAGGGATATTTGCCATATGATTGGAAAACTATGCGAAATTCTAGATCCCTAGAGATTCTATTTTTCATTGATTCTGTAATCAAAACTGTTTTAGTTTCAACTAATAATGACCAACTTCAAAGGATGAAGTGCAATTATTTTTAGTTATGAAAGAAAAAATATAAATGTTACAATTTGTAACAACGGCAGTAGAATACCGAAGGAACAAGGGGAGCGAAGACTACAAAAATCGAAATCCGAAGACATGGCAAAAACGGGAACAGAGAAAAGCAAAGACAAAACAAGGGCGTGAGACAGCTACAAGCACGGAAATAAAAAGACGACATTAAAAACTAAGGCACCCATAGTGTGAACTCCCTTGAAAACTGGAGTGACATCAGGTGCTCCGAAAGGGTTTTCATGTCCTGCCCCGCTAGCGACACCCGTCACACTATCAGTGAGGTATAAAGTGTTGTGAAAGGTCTGTTTGGTAGCGGATTGGTTAATGTCATTTTCTAACCCTTAGACAAAAAACCAATGAAATCCCTGGCACATGTTACTTCTCTAACCCTCAAACAATGCCATGATGAAATTTTGAAAAGCTTTTTGTAAATCTCTATAGTGATGAAACAAATCGGTAGCAAAAACGTCATTGACGAAGACAAAACAAAATTTTACAGTATGATATACAAGACAACACGAAAATCTAAAGTACCGACAGTGTGAACTCCCATAAAAACCGGGAGTGACATCAGGTGCTCCGGATGGGTAAGCATGTCCTGCTATGCTAGCGGCACCCGTCACACTATCAGTGAGTCAATCCAGGGTTGAGTGCAAACCGGTTATGTCAAATCCGTGAAGACGTGAAATCTAGCTGAAAATGTCCGTTTTCATTTGGGACACAGACACGTCATATCTGTCAATGATATCATGGTGACGGCCATAAAATTTCTGAAGAGATGAAAGCAACAAAGGCTGAACAAATCCCTGACTAAGCAACTTTTGGGACAGTGCTTTTGCTCTATTAAAAAAATCGCTGTATAAACTACATGCGCAACAGTAACGAATCAATTGTGAAATGTACACTCCATAGGCTGGAGAGATAAGTATAATGCTGCTCAGAAAGGGAAAATTCACAATTGGGAAGTTAAAATCATCACGTTTCTCATATAGCTTAGTTTTCAAACGTCCATCTTCATCAATGTATATAAACAGATCTAAGTACGAAGCTGAAGTAGGTTTGTCAGTAGTCTCTTAAATTTTTAAGCTCATTGGGATAGATCTGGTGTAAAACAACGGCAGTAGAATACCGAAGGAACAAAGGAGTGAAATTTACAAAAATCGAAGTCCAAAGGCATGGCCAAAACGAGAACACAGAAAACAATGACGCCAGACACAAAACAACGACGCTAGACAGACATAAAGCACAGAAACAGAAATCACAACATTCAAAACAAAGCACTCACAGTGTGAACTCCAGTGAAACTGAGAGTGACATCTGGTGCTCCGGAAGGGTAAGCATGTCCTGCTCTGTTAACAGCACCCGTCACACTGTGAGTGGGTCAATCCAGGAAAATGTCAAAGTCGGTAGTCAAATCCGAGAAGACATGAATCTAGCTGAAATGTCCACTTTCATTTGGGATACTGACACGTCATATCTTTCGATTATGTAATGGTGACGGCCATAGAATTTCTTAAGAGATGAAATTAACATAGGTTGAACAAATCCCTGACTAAGCAGCTTTTGGGACAGTGTTTTTGCTCTGTTAAAAAAGTCATGGACAAACTACACGCTCGACAGTAACGAATCAACTGTGAAATATACACTCCATCGGCTGGAGAGGTAGGTATATTGCTGCTAAATATTCCTTGAATTTTGGATCATTAAGAGAAAGTACATCGTCTATGTAGCGGAAGCTGAAATTAAAGGACTGGGCTAAATGTTTTTGTTTTTTCTGTGTTAGCCCTTGTAAAAACTTGGCCTCATTAATTTTTTACTTAAAATCGCTCTATTTTAAACTTACTTCTAAAAAAATCCAGTTTTTAATTTATATTGTGACTTCCAATGATACCACAAGGAAATGAAGAAATATTCACTGAAATTTCAAAATTATTGCAACTTTTATCTTATCAGAGAAAAATCTTGTACTTGCTTATTGTGAATGATAAAAAAGGTGCGATAAGGGCCTGATTTGGCCCTAAATTTCGGTGATTTTTTAAGTTGCAACTGAATATTTTCTGTAATGTTGGTTTGAAAGTTCAGATACCGCTTAAGGAAGAAATAGAAAATTTAGAACCCATGACGTCACAATAGGTGCAGTTCTGACGTCATGTTGAAGCTACTTTTGAACGTTTTCATAGAAATACAAGGAACTTGGCATATTTGCGAACGGTTTTTTTTAATCGGAAATATAGAGCACATTCAAGAACCAATTAGATATTTTACCAAATTGTTACTACAGATGTATTGGACCTCCCATATGAATATTTTTGTGGTTCTTGCCTATGCTCTATGTTTCCTCTTAAGAAAAAGTAGTCAGGATGAGTCAAATTTGTCATTTTTCCAGAAATGTGCAATTTGTTCCATTTTCTACACTGAAAAACTCTGTAATCGTACATCAATACTTGAGTAATCTTCCTTATAACTGTTAACCTATATCCATAGAACATTTCAACAATATATAATGTGAATTTAAGCAAACTTATTTTTTGAGGCCAAATAAGGCCCTTACCGTACCTACTCCTTTACATTTTGCCTGCGAAATGAATTTAATTTTATTTTCGTTGCTTAAGGGAAAATGCATCTTCGCTAACCAAGATTTACGATCCGCTCCTGAAGAGGACAGGAGCTGATCGTAACCCTTGGCTAGCAAACCTGGCGAAATATAAAAAGAAAGAGAGACCCGAAACATGAGTTTAAGTTGAAATCCCAATGGCCGTACTGTATAAAAATTTTCTACAAGTTGTAATTTTTTTCATTCAAAATTATTAAAACATTTTGCATTCACACGGAAACTATAAAAAGGAGTGTATTACACGATAGGTTATTGGAATGAACTCTTTATTTAAGAACATCTTTTCATGATAACTTCTATAAAAATACAAAGAAACAATAGTAGGGTTCGTCTTTTAAGGGCTTAAGGGTGTCTATTTTTGCATATGAAAGCCATACTTGTGTTAACTTACTACTCAATAAAACCACTGTTCGTTTGCATTTTAAGGATTGGGGACTATATGCAAAATTTCTAAGAAAAAGTGCATTGGGTGTAGAATCGGTTTATATAATAATAACTAATAACAACGAAATGATTCAATAAAGACGGACTGCTGCACAGACTTATTATAGTGCTTCTACCACTTTTCATGGTCTGTTCATATGTATTTTTGTATTTATTACGAATTTTATTGATTGCAGATTTTATTTATTACCCACTTCACCACAAACAAATGTTTAGATTTTACGTTAGTATCAAACAAACCTTTTTACTGCGTCAATTTATCATTTGGTAAATCATAAATTTCGGAAGACATTTTCAATAATTGAATTGCTTTGCAAACACTAGGTTGTCCTCTACAAATTCAAAGCACGATTTCTAATGTTAATTCTGTGTGCAGTTATCAAAATTCACTGAACATGTGAAGTTAGCTTTTTTGCATTTCTGTAAAAATGGAAACTAACGTCAAATAAAGCGAATGATGATTTTATTGTTGAACTGTACCTATAATTATGACAATGTCTGCAAAAAACACACTTTTTATATTTGCTAAATCTCCTGTAAGTCTAGCCAAAGGACTCTGCGAATTTACGATTACATTAAGATTCGAGAACGTTTCCCGTCTTAATGGAAATTAAATGAAGTTCCTTTTCTAAAGGCATTTATTCTTGCAACTTTCGGGTACAATATATGGAACGTTAAACAAGTAAACGAGACCTACCGGTGACAACTTAAACTGATACGAAATTTTATTCGAAATTCTAACATTATAATTAGCTTCATTGAAAATAAAATAAAAAGATAATTATTTTATATGTTCTGCTTTCTTAATTAATATAAAAGTCGGAGTAATTTTCGCTATTCGAGATTCTGTCTTTAAAAGAATATTTGAATAACTGATGTTGTTTTAAATAAAATAAATTAAAAAATATAATAAAAGAGAGGAAAAAACCGAAAAACATTTATTGTACCTTTTCTTCAAAGTAACGTTCAGATGCCTTTCTTTTATCCATTTTTTGTGGCTTACCAGGTAATTCATCTGATAAAAATGTACTTGTTGAAGTCACCGGAAATACTTACTTACTTACTTCTTACTTAAGCCTAGGGCCTTGCATTGAAATGTTAAATTTACGTGATATTTCATTTGCGCATTATTTCTATTCAAGCAATAGATATTCATGGTTTGTAACAAAAGAATGGGTAGGATTAGTTAAAGGCTGCAATATTCATGAAAATTGAAATTTATATTCAAAAAAGAAGAAGAAGAAAAAAAAAACGAATTTTGCTTTATTCATCAAAAATCTATACGCATAAAACAAACTTTTTGTTCATTAATAAACATAAAGGTGCAATTTATTGATTTATTTATACAAACGATATATTTATCCCTATTAGAAAAATATAAGTATATATGAGTGTACGTTTGGTTTAATCATATATTTGTAGAGACTTTGTCTCATGTGCATTTACTCCATATCCTTTCATTGTGCAAAAAACAGGAAGAAATAGAGAGATAAAAATGGCTGCGAACAAGAACGCACAATATCGTAAAGTGTCCAAAAACTCAACATTTTTTCTTATTTTATAGAGGGAGGGTCTCTGGAAAAAAATTCTATTAAATCAAAAGAACAGTGGTATTTGTCGAAATGTGTGTAGAAGTGCTTCTAATAATCATATAGCAAACTAGCAAGATATAATGTGTCTCATTCTGTAGTACTGACAGTACTTATAGGATGCTAATATGATTTTTATGTTTCCGACGTTTTAAGCTTATTTGCAAATTCACAGTAGCTTCGGTATTTAGTTATTTGCTACTGTCAAATCGATGGATTTTGTGTATTGTGCAATGTCAGCACATGTAAAAAGGTCTTTCATCCCGTGACGTCATATTTATAGTCTTTCACGACTTCTCGAGTTCTTCTTCCGCGAAAACGGGTGTACTCCGATAACTGTCCCTGTTTGAGACTGTATGCATGAAGTTTGCTGGGGAATGCTAAATTCAGATTAGTGACATACAGAACTACGCACACGATTGCATTTACAACCTTTAATGTCACTTATGTTCCAAATTTCCAAAATTTTAATTTTCGAAAAATTCCGAAAAAATAAGCTGAACGCCCTTGTCCAGCGACGTCTCTTTTGTACATAAACTGTAAGAAATAAGACAGATCTTTTTATTTTACACTTATTTGCTAAATCTCCTGAAAGTCTCGCCAAAGGACTCTGCACATTTACGATTGAATTAAGATTCGAAAACGTTTCCCGCCATAATGGAAATGAAGTTCCTTTTTTAAAGGCATTTATTCTAGCAACTGTCGGGTACAATTTATAGAACGTAAAGTAAGTACACGAGACCTACCGGTGAGAACTTAAATTGATACGAAATTTTATTCGAAATTCTAGTTGTTTGGAAAAAAGGTTGAAACTGTCTACTAAGTCTAGGAACATTATTTTTATAAAAAAATAATTATTTTATATGTTCTGCTTTGTCAATTAATATAAAAGTCGGAGTAATTTCAGCTGTCTTGAAAAGAAGTATTTGTATTACTGATGTTATAAATAAAATAAAAAAATAAAAAAGAGAGAAAAAAAAAATGATTGTACTTGTTCTTCAAAGTAACGTTTCGATGCCTTTCTTTTCGCCCTTTTTGCTGGCTAACCAGGTAATTCATCTGATGATAAGTGTGATAAAAATGTACTTATTGAAGTCATCGAAAATACTTACTTACTTACTTCTTACTTCAGCCTAGGTCCTTGTATTGAAATGTTTAATTTACATATTATTTCATTTGCGCATTAAACCAAAATTATATATATTTCTATTCAAGCAACAGATATTCATGGTTTGTAACAAAAGAATGGGTAAGATTACTGTTATATGTATGTATGAGTGTACGTTTGGTTTGCCTCATGTGCATTTACTCAATATCCTGTCATTGATAATGTATAAATCAAATTGTATACATTTGTTCGTTAAAAGATCTATGTTCACATAAACAAATCAATTTATTTATACAGAAAGAAAGAATATGTTTTCATAAAAAAATTATATAATCGTCATTACAATTAACGATTTCATGAAACAAAATATGTGTTCGTTAAAGTAATATATTTCGCAAAAAGTAGATACATGTAACTTATGAGTTTCAATTCTTTTTTATGAAACGATGCTTTGTTTCTGAGGATTTATTTTTTTTATATAAAAACCCCTTTACTTCTAAGAATAGACATTTTGTCTTCATAATTTAATTAATAAATTCATTAAATTAAATTCTACATTGTATAGGAACATATGTTTATTTGAATAAATATTTCGATTAACGTATAATATATAACGTTTAATTAGGATGTTTTGAAAGATTTTTTTTATTGAATATTGCACTGTTTTATACGCCATATAAAACATGTTCATTACGAAGCAGTCTTTCCCCGTTATTTTCTTACTTGCACGAAAAATATTCTTGCAAACGGAATATTGCGAAAAGTATGTATTGGTTTTAAACAGGACACGTTGGTCTATAATTCAGCTATTTGTAAAAAATACAATATCAGTAAATATTTTTACCTACTTTCCTTTATAGATTTTTACGAAAATTGGTTGTTTTTTGGGTAGTAACATACCTGTCAACCTCTGGAGCTGACAAAGGGGGTAATGACCCCCTTTGTGGGTGGGGGTGATAACGCGTCATGACGTATGTTGAGGAAATAATAACAAGGGTTGTCAACAGAAATACTGTTTTTCACTGTCTCATCATGGATATAGTTGATATTTCTTATATATTCATATATTATCTATAGTTAAAGGTTGGCTGGTGTAATTGTCTTTCCTCATGTGCAGACATATTATGGAAGGTTCAGCCTCCTCAATGTTCTTAGTTTCAGACCATGAAGGATCTTATGTCAATTACTTTGCAATCAATAGTACATCTGTCAATATATAATTTAATTTTTTAAGCAGTCATATGGTATGTAAGTAGAACAATATTTTGTAAAAATATAATTAGATAGGCTTTTAAACTGCTTTTTTATGTCTTTTTTGACAAAATTGTTGTTTTACAAAAATGTAACCCTAGTCATATTCATATATGTCTTTAGAAATAAAATAATTCTTTCCATATCTTGTCTTTATAAGACTTGGTGTTCTTTTCAAGAAAATGAACACAATAATATGCATAAACATGAACTACATTTTCCTATATTTTCTTTCAGTCTTTCATAAACTTTTGATAGAAAATAAAGACTGGAGTAGTTCAAAGTGCAATGTAATTTTTCTTTTTTTAAAGTTGAAATAAAAATAGCTCATATCGTTACTTTTTGCTGATAAAAATGAATTTACAATGCATATTTGAAAATACATGTAATCCAAAAAAGCCATGAGAGTTTGACTCATAACATATGATGATCTGCACAGAAAGTGATATGGACTGGATCTGTTGGCCTACTATGGAAACTCTTGTGATATCAATACAACAAAGGTCTTAAGGGTGCAGAAGGGGAAGTTAGGATTAAGAATTTAGACTAAAAATAAAGAATACATCGATAAAAGATGAGATTGAAGGGACAACAGGAAACACCTACAATGGCTGAAAATCATAATTGCATGCCACAATATGCTAGGGAACTACACGGGAAAAACACAAATAAGACAAAAGACAAACGTAAATAACAATAGGAACTCGGGACAGCCGGACTTTGTACCGGCACTAGCAAAAGCCAGCGGTAGGGTTAAACCCTCCCCTTTATCTGTCCCGTTTCCCTATAGTTTAGTAAACATACGAATAAAACCCAATACAGGTAGACTACTATCTCCATGACCACAATCTTGAAAGGAGAGAATATGACAATACGTAATTTTGAAAGATGGGTCAAGGGGTGCTCGCCGCTTATCACATTCAGCTAAAAATATTGATAGGTTATGAACCTTGTTTTCGAGATATTCAACAATTAAAAATGGCGCGGAAATAATCTCTCTTCCCTTTACCTTACAATTACATTGAAATTTTTAGGGGACACTTTAAGTTGAAGTAAAATCTACTGTCTGTTCAAATTTTTTGAAATGATTTCAAATCATGTATTGATACTATTTATGAAAAGAAAACTGGGGGTAATTGGGCAAACAAATATATGCTATTCTAAAAGGAAAATCTTCAGGGTTCCAAATATTTACCAGATTCAGAAATCTCACCTTACTACATCCAAAATGATCAAATAAGATAAGTAGATAAGTATTACATACTAACAGCATTTAAGTATTTTTTTTTATTTTCGCAAAGGGATACGCAAATTTTTGAAATCATAAGATTAATCGCGAAGGAAGAAGAGAAAATTAACACCTTTAATGTAGACACTGACACCCCCTGAAACCGTAAAAGCTAGAGTGAAACATACACACATAAGAGAGAGAGAGAGAGAGAGAGAGAGAGAGAGAGACCATATAAACTCTCAACCTTTCTTGACCTTTCTTTTAACACAAGATGTATTTATATTTTTTAGAACCCTTACATAAAGCGTTAACATTTTGGATACTTCAAAATGCATAAAACATACACTGACCTTTTCATAGGAGGTCTTTTTTGATGTTGTCACAATGTATAATTTATTCGATTCACACATTGTAATAACGGTTTATCTTACTGCACAATTGTAATTTTATTACATGTACCTGATAATAGTGTTCAGAATACACATGAAATTCAGTCAGTAATTCAACTTCTTTATAGAATTTCATTTGTCCTAAAAGCTTTACAACCGTCTTAAATCTGTTTCATATTTTTATCACGACCACCGGTGGATTTGGCCTTCGAAAAGGGCGAATTCCAGCGGCGATTCAGAAAAATTGGGATCTTGTATGATTCCACCATTTTTATCATATTATGCTTCAATTATGTACAACATTAATCCTGGAAAAATGAACGTCCCCCTGGATCAGCCATGAAAACGTAAATAGAATATCGTTTTAATTTCTTTGTCATAGGGTCTTGCTCCACCAAGGTCTTCTTTGGTTGTTTAAAGTCTTCTAGCAAGTAAATTTGGAACCGTTAGGAGGTTCCTTGATTAGATATGTATTTTTCACCATGACATAGGAATACCTCTAGCTTCTGTAATTAATTGTTCATAAATTTTATTTGGATAATAATGTTCTGGATACAGTTGGATGCTGCTCTTTCTTCTTGAATTTTGAGTAGTGATACTTCATTGCTTTCCTTTTAGCTGCAAAAACGATATCATCTTCATTCGTCCAATCGAGATTGCTTAAAATACGGAATATCCTCAAAATCTGTATTTGATCTGTAAAAAAATCATACCTAGCTGAAAAAGTGAACAAGCTACTTAATTTCTAACTACTTCTTAATTTTTAGAGCATTGACTCTCTCACACAAGGAGCCAAAGTAATATTATATATTTTGGATGCTTTGAAAATGATTTGTTTTTTAATTTTATCTCTATGTGCAAACATTTGTTTCATTCCAAATATTATTTTGCAGATTTTTCTTCCACGATATAGACAGTTAGATTCAAAAGTAGCTTTCCCTGCCCCCCCCCCACGCAGCAAATCAGGGACTTGATAGTGCACGTAATGATATTCATTTTGATATCGTGTTCTCTCATGATTATGGTATATGTAAATTTGTAGAATTCAAATTCAAATGTCGTTAGCTCCTTGTGAACGATGGAATATATCTTTTCTATTGCAACACATGGCGGGGACGGTCCTGTGAAGGAATATGATTAATTCCTTATTTATTTTTATTCCTCAAATGAGTAATAAATATTGAACAAACAAAACACGATTAAAAGAAAATCATGTCAAATAGTGGAAAAAGTTAGACCATGGACTAATTCCTATTTTCGTGAAGAAAATAAGTTTGATTCCCGCATGCAAAGGACTATGACAATAAAGGCATGAATGTTTTTTTCCTTGACAAACCATTGTTAAGATATTCCCAAATTTTGGACATTATGCATATAAATGTTTGTTTTTGCTTTACATTTAGATCATATTGTTTTATTTGTTCTCTATCAGTTTTACCTTTGAGTTTATGGTCTTCCAACATTTAGATTTTATCTGCAATGAAGAGACATAAGTTGTCGAAGTGCACATATGCTGAATTTAATTTCACAGTAACTTCGGTATTTGTTATTTGTCTCCTTCGTGAGGATTATTATAACATATGCCACAGTTATATTGTTTTGAGATACAAAATATATTAGCATCGAAACATTTATATCCATATAAGAGTCGTATAAGTCATTGTACAGTGTCTGAGAGGGTAATACCATCTGACAGACATCAAGAGCAAAGCCTGATTGTTTATGTTAGTTCTTGAGGTACTGTGTAACTGTAACGAGTTTGTACACTGTAAAAGCGTACAAAGATTACACTTACACAGTGATGGCACTATTATGAGGGTTAAATACAATCCCAAAACAGTCCACTGAAGAAACAGTTATAAAGTTTAGAGGAAAGTTGCCACGCCCCTTTGGCTTTCTATCAGTTAATTATTTTATGTGTTGCTAGCAGATTTACGAGAAGCAATATTTTATAGCGCCCCAGTTTAATTTGTAAGTAAATTTCGTCAATCAAAAATCGAGTTAGCAGTTGTTTTGTGGCAAATGTTACTGTAGACTTCAAGTTTATTAATAGTTTTTTTTGGATTGGAAGGTTGACGGAATTTATTTATTTTATTTGTCTAAAACCAAGTTCTGTCCTCCCTAACTTGTTTTGAACTACTCATTTCCGCCTTCAACTACAGAAGAGTTCTTTGTTCGAAAACAACTTTATTGGATTGTTAAATGTTAACAAATATTTGGTCCCAATTATCAGCTGTTACAAATGAGTGACTTCATACTTTGTACACGCAGTTTTTATTTGGTATAAATACTGCTTGTACAATAAAAGTTCTAAAGTACGCACACCGAAATTTGCCGCAGCTTCAATTGCAGCAGCTACTTTGTCATAATTAAGATTATAATAAAAAATATAGGTATCATTTATAATTTTTTGCCGCTAAATAATCATAGTTAAAAAAAATTATTTTCCAGTGACCTTAATGTTAATTTCCTCCAAATTTTAAAGACTTGCGATGTGGGAGTGATCAATTGATGAATCATTAATGCAAACCAACAAACCAGTGAAAAGACACCAAATGCATTGCCGATGGCTTACATGCTTATTTATTCGAATGGCGAATGAGCAAGCGGAATTTTGATTTGTTTACTTATTTACATAAAAATGTTTTGGTAAAAACGAGAATAAAATTTGCAGAACCAATACTCAAATGCCCTTAACTTTAATTAAAATGAATTTGTTTACATGTAAAAAGTTTTGTTGATACTTTATCAAGTAATTACATGATTACTTTATTTGCTTCGAAGTCGAGATTAACTCCCGACCCACGTTAGTCCATGGGCTGGCAAAACCCTCCGTGCGCCCCCCCCCCCACCCCAACTGCCGAACCCACCAATGTTTTTAGTCTGCTTACATCCCCTATTCAAAATTAAATATGTTAACACGAGCATAAGCTTCACGCACTGGCGGAACTGGGCCAATTTTTGACCAACCTATCGAAAGTTTGTAAAATTTCGTTTTCGTTTAAGTTTTTCTTCAAATGCTTCAAAATTTTGATCAAATGCTTCCCACTTATAAAAACGAGGTATCGAATGATTTCTTATTGTATAAGCTTTACAAAAAACCCACATTTTTACAATTTTTATACCCAATGCGTTCGATAGCGCCATTAAACATACCCCTTCCCCTATGAAATATTCACGAAAAATTTAATATTTTCACTGAAATTGAGTAAGTTTGATGGTCTATAGTACCCGAAGTGCATCTCAATTCCCCATTTGAAAATTGTTTTTAGTTTTTCGATCATTTTTTTGAATATAAAGCATGTTAACATGATGTTAACATATTTTTAATGGCGAAAGTTTTATTTTCAAATAGACCAAATAAATGGATCTTTTTATATATTCGTTTTTGACGAAATTTTGTCTTTCTTTTGCTTAATATTATTTTTAGCAAACAAATATTATTTTAAGTAGGTATTAAATGAAAGTTTATTATTGTTTTTGTTGCGTTTCTTATTATTAATTTAGAAGAAATGTTCAGTTGGAAATGTTACCCTTACACCAAATTAATGCTGCAAAAATTCCTAAGATTTTGCCAGTTTTTGTATAAAAAAGTAACAAAAGATGTCCATACTTTTGTTTCATATGTACAAAATGATGAGATTTATTAGAATATGTAATTTGTATGCCTAAAGAAGATATTAATTTATGGTTTATGACAATATTTGTGAAAATGGGAATTTTCGGAATTTTAGAATTTTCCAAACTTCACTGTTAAATCGGTCAAACTTTTAGATTTAGAGTATATATACACAATATATGATTGACTTGCTTAAAGCTATCCATTGGCTATTTTAAAACACTGAATAAATGTAGAAGAAAGGTTCAGTGTGATGGAAAATAATAGAAATGTTACCCCTACCCCTAATAAATACTGCGCAAATTCTCAAGGTTTTGTCAGTTTTTGAATAAAAAATAAACAAAAGATGTCCATGATTTTGTGTCATATGTAGAAAATGGTAAGATATATCAGAATATGTAAGATTTAAAAAAATTCCTTTAAAAGGAATAAATTTATGATTTAGGCCAATATTTTTGAAAAATGGGATTTTTTAGCCTTTCAGAATTTGTTTATAATTCACTGTAAATTTATTATTATAACTGTAAACAATGGAGTTTTATCAGAAAATTTGAAATTTAATTGTTCTTAGCTATGCATTATCCATCTAATAATACTATATAACTGAAGAAGAAGCATCACGGAGATTTTAAATCCGGAAATTTTAACCTCTACCGCCCAAAAGTTGTTGGCAGAATGGAATTTTTGAGACCATATTATAATTTTAATAACAGAAACACTTTAGTATTTAGTACTATAATACAAATTTATTGCAATTGGTTTTATATTAATGTACCCACATTAATCTACATGATTTTTAAATCAAAAGACAAATACAAAATGGTAGTTTTCTTTTTTTAGGTTTTTCAAGTTTTCTATTACAAACTTTGAACTAATTATATATTTCACCCGGAGGACCTCAAATTTTTTAGGGGTTCGGACTGCCAGTGCTTTAGTTTTCTGGCGTTCTTGTTCATATTTGTTTATTTGTCTTGTCTTTATCATGCTGTCTCAAATCGTGTTGGATATGATTGCAATGATTTTTGATTTCGGAATTTTCCCCTTTCCTCATTTTTGCTTCGGTATTCATTTGCCTTTGTTTTCATCAAAATTCTTCACCAGTATGTTAAAAGCATAAAGATGACAATATTAAAGACATCTGAAAGAAAATTGTATAATTCAAATTTTGTGTGTAGCGCCATTTATGTATTTAAGTAGGACGACCCACCTGTACCACTGGCCATTTTTTTTTATTCAACAGAAACCAGCAATGGTATCAGTGGATATTTTCTGGTAATATAGAAATATTTTTTGAACATATCTTTGGGCAATATTTGCAACAAATAGACATATTTGTTATCCAATCAAAAAAATATATAAAATTCTAGAATCCGAAAACTCCGATTTTTAAATATTTCTATTATCAAAATCTTATGTTTGCACTTATAATGACAAATTAAAAATATCAATTGCAATTATTTTGTAGCTGTATAAATTAAAACATATAAAGTAACCGTTTGTATGTATGTTTAAACATGATAGTGATTTATTTCAAACTTATTCTTCACATAAAAAGACAAATTTTAGATTCTTTTAAAAGCAATGAAAAGATAATTTCTTTAAAATCACATTTTAAAATGTTAAATATTTACTTAAAATTACAAAATAATCATTATCTTTACTTTATCGAAGATATTTTTTCTTTCTCGTTGTAAAAAAAAATCCGAAATTCCAAATTTTCAGTTTTATGAAAATTTCGAATTCAACTTTCCTTAAACCACGCGCATTCTCTTGTGATATATGGGAGTCTCTGTGAATTTTGGTTTTGAAAATGATATATCATTTCACCTTATTTTTAAGCTTTTCATATGAATGAAATGAAATACATTGTGTTGAATATTTGTGGTAATGGGTAATATGTTTGTAATTTATGAGATGTAGTTCGTCTAAAATGTTTAAAAACATACTTTCTTATGGCTTAGATATAGTAAAAAGATATTTTATCAACATTTGTGAGTTATATATCAATTTCATCATGTGGTGTCTTTGGTCTTCCGTCTTTTGGTGTTCTTGCTTTTGCCTTGTCTCTGGACTTTGATTTGTGTATTTTGTGCTTTGTTCCTTCGGTATTCAACTGCCGTTGTTTTTTTTCATAAGTAACTAAATTTGCATCACAAACTCTAAACAGCAGAAATACAAAAAAAATATACCCAAGTTGCATAAAAACATTAAATTTCGTTATGCTGTACACGTGTTTCAAGGAGTTACCTCTCATCAGCAGCATTAGAATCATAATCCAAAAGTAGTCAAATAAGTAGTACTCGTTACCAAAATATCGAAATAGGAGGCCAAATCCAGTAACAAAGGCATTCGATATGCCATACACGGAACGAAGCTCAGTTCCGAAAAACAGAAAATTCCCATTTTGCATACAGTTTCGAGCAGAAGAGTCAAAAGAGAGACCTTTTAAAAAGTTTAAATCTACTATGATTTTTTTCATGTTAGCTTTAGTGAAATACACACTAGAATTCCTATTACGCATTATTATCTTTTTATCATTTAGAGCTTGAATATTTCAAGTTTTCCCTTAATTCTTTGGGGCATTGTTGCTAATTTTGACATTTCTGAACCTACATTATGTCTGAAACTAAACTGTGTGCACACAATATGCTGCTAATATATCATTAATCATTACTACGTCGGTAATTATAAAATATATGTTCAGATTTTTATGACCCTTAAGTCAAAAGGTCGAAATTGTAAAAAAAAATTCTAAAATTCCGAAAATTTCCATTTTTTAAATTTTTTTATACCGAAAATCAAACTTTTATTGACTATAATGGCTTTATTTTCCAACATTGTATCACAACTGTAAGCTAGGCATAAAAACTAGATCAAACGACTGTTTTCTTGGTTTTGTTTCTATTATCATTTTTGCGGCTTTTGTTTATATTTATCGATTTCATTGATCAATTATTTCTGTTGTTTCCATATTTAGTCTTTTACACTTAAGGTAGTTTTCACCTTTGATTTCTGACATTTGGTCAGATATGCGGATTTCTCTATCTTTTTCCATATCATAGCATGTAAAATATGAAGACTCATTTTCCATGTACCTTAACGGACTTTAAGACAAAATATCAAAAAATTGACATTACTGCTTTACCTGATTTTCAAAATTTACATTTTTATATACAAAATTTATGGAATAACCTAGAAAATACACATTCTCGCAAATTACACTTGCAAAAACACTATTTCAACTTTAAAAATCACCATAAAAATGATGTCAACATCTAAGCACACACGTCAATTTACGGGGAATGAGAAACGTGTGACCATTGAACTGAATATTTAATCATGCATTTGTTTCTTAGTTAATTCTAAGTTTTTTGATCGGGTACGTAGGGACAAAAAAAAAATCGAATTTCTTCAGGCATGACTCATGAATAATTTGTTTTGTGAATAGATAATACTAATCTTTCTGCCGATGTCTTTGAAAATGTGCCGAAAGTTAAGCATGCATTATCAAATAGAGCGTATTTTTATAAATGTAAAATTGACCTTTTTTGATTAGACTTTGCCCCACAAATTTGCTTTCATTTTAAATTAATGGGAGGGTATAATCCGTCAAATGTGTAAATCTGCTTTGTAGGGAAATGAAAAGCCCCGTTTATTTTTAATCGTAAAAATTGCATTACTTATTTTGTGGCTGTTATTATGAACTTATATCTACTGTTATCAATATTGAGAAAAAATAAGAGATTGAGAGCCCTCTTGCCCCTCGCCCTCTTAACTGGAAATAAGTGTCTATAAAAGCAGATATTTGATTAATTTCAACGGCACATGAAGTATATGGTATTAAGGAATGATTACAACTATTTGTAGACTAAAACACCACCGAAATGCACTGTCAAATGTTTGATAGTTCATTTCATGAACTAATTTTTCTCAGCTTCGTGTAAGCTATCTCAAAACAATATTTATTAAATTAAGGAGTGTTGAATGTGAATAGAAAAAACCTTGTCAATAAGTTAGAAAAAAAAATATCTCAATATACCAAGTTGGTAGTTATTTTTTCAAAAACTCGAGTAAAATGTATAAGTAAATCAGAAGTAATGTCACAATATATACAGAGTAAGTGAGAATATATAAACTTGATCTTGAACCGTTTGTAAAACTTCATGATACTTATTTTACGAAAGGATATGGAGTAAATGAACATGAGACCATAACACATATGTTTACGCCAAACTGCAATAATTTTAATGAGCCGTATGGCCATTTCGGAAATTTATACCTCATCAGCAGCACTAGAACCCAAACAAAGGAAATCCATAATTTAAGAAATGTTTAAAATGTATGAAACCAAACAACGAAATCCGAATAGTAAGTAATATCAAATAAAGCTAAGGACAAAACTACGATGGAGTGAGTTAATCCTTCGGCTTTAGAATTTACATCAATTAAGATAATAGTAATTGAACAAAGTGTACACATGAGATACTATCTCATGTACAAGTACACCATAGTGTACACATGAGATACTATCTCATGTACAAGTACACCATATCTAAGGAAAAAAAAGAGCATACATCTCTACCACGGGGAATTGTTTTACCAACTCCACACTGCAATAAAAGACAAACTCCTGTATTAAATATTTTACGAAAGGATATGGATTAAATGAACATGAGACCATAATACATATGTTAACGCCAAACTGCAATTATTTTAATGAGCTGTATGCATATATATGGCCATTTCGGAAATTTATTAATCTGAGTTTGTTCAATGGTCAGAGTTGATTAATACAAATAAACACTTGATGACGGGGTGTGTTTATTTACCACCAGTAAGCTCTGTATACTCTTCCGTTGAAGTGTTTAATGAAGTAGAAAATTAAATATTGTTCTTGGAAAGAAAAATGGATTGCTATTTTTGCTGTGTTGGTCATTTTAATGCCAAAACAAAATTACTTAGCAAATTTTTTATTCCAGAATCGCTTATCTAACTAGATAGAGTTATACCAGCAAAAATTAACTGATTTCAAAGGACATGTTTATTGTCTGACCCAATAATTTTAAGTTTTAATATTCATCAATGTGTTACCATTTTGTCTGTCTTTGTTGTTGTTTTTCTTCAATACATCGTAAACATATAAATAGAGACATAAAGAAGTCATATAACATGTCACGTGTTTGTAAAACTTAAGCATTGTAAATATACGTATGCATGCTTAGCACAAGAGATCACGTATAAGATGTTTCAGACATTAATCTTTCTCTAAAAAAATACCTTTCGGTCTGCTTGATTTATTTCGGCGTAATTAATTTGGTTTCATTGGCATTTTATTACGAATCGAAATAAATGAAGGGCGGACAAGGCAAAGGGAGACCTCGAGAGAAAGGGGCGGGAAAAGGAAGATACGGCAGGAGAAAATGGACAGGAGTAGCAGAAATGAAGAAGGGTAAAGGACAAGAAAGGGAGACCGGGAGAAAGGAGAGGGTGGACAAAAGTAAGAAGAAAGGGCGGGAGAAAGGAGAAAAGTTCCCCTGTCTGCCCCTTATAGATGGGAATAGGCTTGAATGCATTTTTTAAGAGCAAACGCATTGTTCGTACCCACACCAAAACACCCCTTTAAATAAAAAAACACATTACAATATATGTTTACTATATTTAAGTGTAATAAGTAATACTGCAAAAAAAAAAGATAACATAAAATAAACCGATTGACATTCTTGGGTTATGTGTAGAGGCTTTCCCTAAAAAAATTAGCTCTTGTTGCTTTTTACAATTATTCCTATCGCACGCAAAACAATAGAAGCATGTGTTCTGGTGCCAGTAAGGATCATCTATGTTATAACAGCATATAAATTGAATGAAGGAGTATGTTCAAGCAAATATAACCGTTTCTGATAACTCGCCGCGTCGAGATAACCTTTTTTTGTTAACTCGCCGTGGAGATATTTTTAGCACGCTTCCACAGTCAACAGTGTTAAACAAGAATATTTATTTGCATTGAAGTGACAGGTTTATTTTCTGACCCATTAATTTTAAATCATGCTATTCATCATTTTGTGTGCATTTGTTTTGTTTAAATTATTTTTTCACACTGCCAGTAAACAATTCAATAGAGAGAGAGAAAAAAAACCCCAAAAACTCGTATTAAATTTCATATTTTTGTAAAGCTGAAGAATTATAAGAAAAATATTTGGCACAAGTATCTTTTCCGAAAGATCACGTATACGATGTTTCAGTACGTTTACGTTAATCGTCTACTCAAACAATTCATCAAATCATTTACATTTCGGTCCGCTTGATATATTTCGGTGTACTCGTTAAGATTTCAGTGACATACTATAACAAATCGACATAATTTGGATTAGACTTGAATGATTTTCCATTGTTCGCATCAGTGCGAAAACACCTCTTTAAATAATAAATGCACCATAATATAGATTTACAACATTAAGTGTAATAACAGACTGGTAACTGAGATTGACCTCACTCAGGTTTTTTCGAATCTAGAATATTTTTTATCCTATGGCGTAAGTTTTGAGATAATTACCAGAGCCACTGCATCTATTGCTTTGTTGGAAAAAGAACACTGATCAAATCTTAACTCATATATTTCTAGGTCTTCAATGCAAATTGATTCAATAACCAGTCCTTATCCAAAGTTAAGCATTTCGTCGTTTCACTTGGCTGCATCTGTACAAATTTTATATATAAAAACTTCAACCTTTACCAAAAAGCGCCTGTAAATAATTGAAATGAATATTTATGCCATTCTAGAATTATCTGTATTGAAAAAGAAAGTCGCACAGGAAATGTTTACAATGACTTAAAATTTCAAAAACAGGACACAAACCCCATGCACCTTTCAAAAAAGAAAAAAAAAGACAAGCTTAAACAACGATATAATTTCCGGACAGCCGCACCTGGTACACAGGACTAACCGTCATAAATATGTTGCACAAGCACAGAAAAAAAACGTTACACTTTCATGTACGGCTATAGGGAGATTTCTTCACGAGACAAGTGCGTGTGTGTTATTTCATATATTTTTCCCTACTGTATTGGCGTAAATTTGACATATATTGACCCAATAATGACTTTTAATTGTTGACTCCTGCATTTTCAACTGGGGGTAAGGAAAAAGATTGCCACTTATTGAAAAGCTAGCAAATCAGACGGCACTTGACTAGATGGAGGTCACGAGTTGCAAATGGAAGTACTTACACCTTCTTTTATAAAGAAGACACCTTGTTTGCCTAAATCTGACACCATCTCTGTTTCCCTGTTTCTGTGTTTATACCCTAAAAACTCAAGCTCTCAGCTTAATATTAAATGCCTGCTTAATTTTTTCATCTGTGTTTCTTAATTTTCAAACTTATGATAATCATTCTTCTAGCACAAAAGCACTAAAATCGTGGTTTGGATTTGTTGTACTTTTTTGTATCAAAGAAGTCAATTATTCCGGTATTAAAGAGTTATACTGTGTATGAGAAATTTACGGGATCAAAATACCAAATTAAGGTTAAATATATATATACGTCAACGTTTTTACGTAAACGTTTCCGTATACACATTCGATACAAAAGGTCTAATAGCAGGTCACATGATAATGATTATAATGGTAGGAATTAATAGTTGTCAAGGAGTATCTCTGAATGATTTTTTTAAAGTTATCTTTTCCATATGTTGTATCATTAGTTAAAATATTTGATGTAAATAACCACAATCCGTCACGTCATTTTCAGATGTACATAAAGGTCTACAATTTTCATTTTTAATTATGGTTCAGTGCACAAATATACTATGCATTCCGATGACAATTATGTGAATGCATAGGAAAAAGAAGGGAAACGGGGAATGTGTCAAAGAGACAACGACCCAAAGGGGGGAATAACAACTCAAAGCCACCATAAGATCTTCAATGAACGGTGAGGAAACCCCACACCCAACGGCAGGTCGGAGTTGGCCCCTAAATAAAGAGTTATCAAGTTCAGCGAAATAAACATCATCCTAGACTCCCATAGACATAAATTGAACTAACTAGAAAACAGACAAGGCACACAAAGGCTTATAAATTTCCTGACTTAGGACAGCCGCAAACCTGTAAATCTACGTCGGCATGATGCTATCTGACAAAACCAGTTCACCGATTTTGTCAATCGTGACGTCACAGAATTGCAACATATTTTAGACAAACTCAGTAAAGTTCATGCAAGTGAAAATTGGTAAAAAAGTATAAAAAGATGCTTAAAAAAATAAAATCTCTCTCCAAAAACTCAGCAACAAAATCATTGGGCATGCAGAAAACTTAACAAATGAATGCTAACAAAACATCATAAGATTAGTTTGATTAAAAGGTGAAGATAAAAGGAAAAAAAATCATGAAGCCATAAACAGAATGATACATTTTAAAAAAATCATGGAGAACTGGTTAGCAAAGATTCAAATAAAACATAGTTTAATGCGTATGAGCAAAAAATGGAAAATAAAATCTGATAAATCTCTAATAAAAACACCAAATAACTGCAGGTTTCGAAAAAGTGTTAAAAAGGGAAACCAAAATACGAATGTAACTTCTGAACAATTTAAAACTTATTTCTAAGGTTTTTCTAGGGGTAAGAAAATGACATTGACCAACCAGTTACCAAACAGATCTTTCAACACTATTACTTCAGCTAGCTGTGTGACGGATATCATACGTGGAACCTCAAGTTTTTTGTAGGGGTTCACACTGCTAGTGCTTTAGTTTTTTTGGCGTTTTTGTTCGTTTTTATTTATCTGCATTACCTCCTATTTCGATATTTTTGGTAGTGGACACTTCTTTTCTTACTTCTTATGAATTGTGACTTTCCATATTTTTTTGGTTCTGGTGCTGCTGATGAGAGGCTACTCCTTGGAACACGTGTACAGCATAACGAAATTTACTGTTTTTTAGGCAATTTTGGTATTTTTGTACTTTGGATAATTTGGAGTTTATAATGAATAATCGAATATTTTCTGATCATATCATAATCATAATCACTTTCTTTTTGCTTCCGTATTCGTTTGCTGTTGGATTATATGGTGAATTACATAGTCGAACAGTGATGATTGAATATCACGTCTTGCACATCGAAATTCTGTCATCTAAAAAGATACCAATGACATTTTAACATTTTTATGAGATACAATTCCACAATGATTAAGTTATTAAACCTTGGGAATATTGAAAGAGAACAGTAAATTAACATGGAATAAGTAAATTATGAGTAACGACATGAAAATATATGATATATATCAAACTAATTTATAACAACCAATTAATAGATATGGAGTAAATGCACATGAGACATATCTTTAAAAATACATGGTAGGACCAAGAAATGAAACTACTATTGTTGTTCACCATGAGGTCACCATTAAGCCTTCCAATGAGCTTTTCTCTTGCCTCATAGTAAGTTAAAGACAGCCTTTACCACCTGTTTAAGCAGAATTTATTGCTAGATGTCGAGTAACGCTACATCCATGTCTTTTTTACCCCATGGATGCGGGAGTGTCAACAAAATTAAAATAAACCGGGAAAGTATTCTTACAAGCATTGTCATGAGTAGCCAGACAAAAGACTACAAGATAACAATCACAACATACAAACAACCCTCAGAGTACTCATCGAGTCAATAATGAAAAACGTTGTAAAAATGAAATGTATGAAGTATACCGGCGGTCAGAATAACATTGAAATTTACAATTAAAATGCCAAAATTTAAAGGTATACTAGTGTAACCATATGAAAAATGTTTTACGAACAAGAACACCTTAAGGATGGTTACTCCTCAAGTTTATAATATCAAGGTTTTAAATTTGGTATTTTCATTTATTAGAACATCAATAATACATCATCTTAAGCAAAAAATATCGATATGTCAGTGTGCCTGTTTTAGAGATATAAGTGCTTGAAATTTTGGCGGGAAACCGAACTTCTCTAGATTTTTCATTCACTTTGCATTTAGGCTATCGACCTTTGAAATGCAATGAAGAATTTTATCATATTTTGTCAAAAGTCTATTAAATATATATACAATCATACTTTGAAAAGGAAAGTGAGGGTCAGTGTGCAAAATTTTCTAATACATAACGATGGATAAAATCAGAGAATTCCGAAAGTCAGAGGCATTTTGAAAAACCTGAGTAGTGACCATCCTTAACTTAAAACATAAAGAACATACATCTCTCGCACGGGGGACACCATGCTGTATTAGAGACAATTTTAAGTCTTAAATAAACAAAGGAAGAATATGGAGTAAATGCACATTAGACAAAGTCTGTAAAAATGCATGGTAGAAACAAGCAAAGGAACAACGCTTTTATTGTTGTTTATCTTGAAGTTATTTTACATATGCTATGACATCACTTTCAAACTTACTGATCGTAGACTGGTATATGAATAACAGAATCAAATCTGTCATACACTTTCATTACGTTGAGTGATTAAAGCAACAACAATTTTAAGAAAGTGAAATATAGTTTTCTTAGTCATGAAAATGTGATTTTATGATTTTTTTTGATACATTTGTAATTGATGAGTAGTCAATAATATATTCTTCTGGTTATTTCAAATGACTGGCTATGAAATATTTTAAAATCTACATTGCTAAGTGGTCGTATATGTGCAAACTTTTGACAAAGACCATTTCACAACTGCCTTTGCCTTATGGGATAATTCTTGTGGCCTAAAAGGAGTCATTTGCACTGATGTTTGTGATTAAATGAGGGTTCAGAATATTGATCATGTTTCAGAATATCTTGCATAGAGTTTAGCTTAAACACTATCATTTTCGTCTTTTTTATATATCTCTCCCACCAATTCGTCAATGGAATTTGTCTTTCATTTTGATTTCACTTGATTCTGAAAAATATATATAAACAAATTTTAAATCAAACTGCCAAAGTTGTTATCAATATGAAACAATAAATAACAATAAATAGTAAAACAAAGAAGAACCTTAAAAAGTTAATCATTAGGTCCCATAAGCAACAAAATTATCTACTACAGAATGTGGCGTGACATGAAGACTAATATCATTTAGCTCTGTCCTCAGCTGATTTTGGTTTGACAGTAAATTCACAGTAACTTCGGTATTTAGTTATTTGTTACCACTGGGTCGATGCCACTGCTGGTGGACTGTTAGTCCCCGAGGGTATTCACCAGCCCAGTAGTCAGTACTTCGGTGCTGACCCGAAAGCCGATTATTTTTGAAACCTTCCAATATCTTAAATTTTGTAAATTTTATTGAAAACTAAGGAGTATCTCCCTCATTCAAAGCTCTGTCCTTAGCTGATTTTGGCTTTAAATTTAGATCACTTCGGTTATTTGTTCTCTAGCAGTTTTTAAACATCTTTGAATTTATGGTCTTCCAAACGTTTGGATTTTATCTGCACTGATGAGAAATAAGTTGTCGAAATGCGCATATGCAGAAAGTAAATTCACAGTAACTTCGGTATTTAGTTATTTGTTACCACTGGGTCGATGCCACTGCTGGTGGACTGTTAGTCCCCGAGGGTATTCACCAGCCCAGTAGTCAATACTTCGGTGCTGCCCGAAAGCCGATTTTTTTGAAACCTTCCAATATCTAAAATTTTGTAAATTTTATTGAAAACTAAGGAGTATCTCCCTCATGCAAAGCTCTGTCCTTAGCTGATTTTGGCTTTAAATTTAGATCACTTCGGTTATTTGTTCTCTATCAGTTTTTAGACATCTTTGAATTTATGGTCTTCCAAACGTTTGGATTTTATCTGCACTGATGAGACATAAGTTGTCGAAATGCGCATATGCAGAAAGTAAATTCACAGTAACTTCGGTATTTAGTTATTAGATCATATTGGTTATTTGTTCTCTATCAGTTTTAAACATCTTTGAGTTTATGGTCTTCCAAGCGTTTAGATTTTATCTACACTGAAGAGACATACTAAGTACGTTGTCGAAATGCGCATATGCAGAATTTAAATTCGCAGTGACTTCGTTATTTAGTCATTTTTATATAAAGCAACGGCAGCACAATACCGAAGGAACAAAGGAGTGAAATTTACAAAAATCGAAGTCCAAAGACACGGCCAAAACGAGAACACAGAAAACAATGACGTTAGACACAAAAAACAATGACGTTAGACAGATACAAACCACAAAACAGAAAATACAACATTCAAAACAAAGGCAGTTACAGTGTGAATTCCAGTGAAACTGAGTGACATCAGGTGCTCCGGAAAGGTTAAGCGTGTCCTGCTCTGTTAACAGTTTAAATATCAGTTTCATCGAACATCAATATCACTCAAATAATCAAATAATATGAAAAAGTCAGTAAAAGACAAAGTCAAATTCAAGCATCATATATCAATGAAATATCTTTAAAGAGGCACACTACTGGTGTTGTTTATACCAAGGATTTTTTGAAAACCATTTTTATTGACTAAGTATTGTAGACTAAATGAAATGGCAAAAAGAAATATATATATCGGCAAACGAATACCGAAGCAAAAAGTAGTAAAGGGGAAACAACCCCAAAATCAAAAATCCAAACGCACGGCAATTTACATCCGACACTAATTGAGACAGCATGAAAAAGACAAAACAAACAAACGAAAAAGAACAAATTCGCCACTAAAATAAAGCACTAGCAGTGTGAACCCCTAAAAAAACTTGAGGTATCATAAGGTGCGGTGGAAGGGTAAGCATGCTCCATGCATGGCATCCGTCACATAGCCAGCAAGAATATAGTGTAGAAAGGTCTGTTAGGTGGCTGGTTGGTAAAAGTAATTTTTTATACCAAAGACGAAACAAATTAAAATTCATGGTACATGTTACAACTCTAACCCCCAAAACAGTCTCTAGGTAAAAGTTTGAAAAATTTATTAAGTATTCAGACAATTACAAGGACAAATTGGAACAGCATACATTACCAACGAAGAAAAAACTAGAATATGACAGGGATATATACAAGACAACACAAAAGACTAAATAATGTGAACTCCCACTAAAACCAGGAGTATCAACAGGATGTCCGGAAGGGTAAGCATGATCTGCTCAAAATGTGGCACCGTCATACTACAAACGAAAAGGCCGGTTTAGTTACAGTCGATGTTTTTCAGTCGGACAGTAAACCCTGGACCTATCTAAAGACATCCATTCTCATCTGTGAAATAGAAACACTGCAGCGGTCTGTCAAATCATTGTGATGACAGCAAAATTTTTGTAGTGACAATTGCAAACAATTGGACAAACCTTGATGCATACATTCTTGAGACATGTATTTGTCCGTGTGCTTTTAACGGAGATACAAGACATTAAAAATTTGGCGGGAAGTGGATTTCTCTATATTTCCCCTAAATTTAACACCAGGACTATTTTTGTCAAAAAGCAGGAAATTTTGTCAGGAATTTTATGAAATCTTGTCAGCCGTCTAAATTTGACTTATAGAAGACAAAATAGAATGTGAGGGTAATTGTGTAAAATTCCTTAAGTTATTTAACTGGAGAAAACCAGAGGAGTTCCGAAATCTTACACCAGTTCGAAAATGTGACGAGTGAGCCACCTTTATACTGGTAAGAAATAAATATTATTGCCATAAATCTCTCAAAAATTAGAATTTCCTAGAATTGTCGGGAATTACCGAAGCGTAGTAAATTTACACAATGAGCACCAAATATGATCACATGGGCATGTGTGGATCCGATACTTTATGGTTGGAATATATCAAATAATCACCCTATAATTTGAAAAAAACAATATGGATTTATACATTGAATTTTTGTTGTCAAAGGGCTATACATGTGTCTTAAAAATAATAATTAGAATGAAACAAATATTTACATATCCCGAAAAATCAAACCATGATATTACTTTGGCTCCTTGTGTGGGTAAGTCAATGCTTTTATCGTAATACAGATGTTTCAGTTTAGTGCATTTGTACAATGAAATTGAGGATATCTGATAATCACCATATTAATAAGACCCACCAGCAGGATTATGATTAAGGTCTCCAAAACATATCACTACTGTAAACGTGGAAATTTTCGCGTGGGGGTAATTTTCGCTTATTTCGCGTTTTGGCATTTTACGCGAATATAACCCCCGTGCGAATACTTTTAAAACCAAGCATTTGATAATCAAATTTCAAATATCCGCGAACATTTTAACCACGCGAAGGGTTCGGGTATGACACTTCGCAAAATTACCCCCACCCCCGTAGAAAATATCCACGTTTACAGTATATCAGAAGCATGTACCAAAGCACGTTTCAATTTTCAATAACGAAAGCATCCAAAAAATAATGAAATACAACAACATAACATAATAAACAATGAAGGGATATAGAGTAAATGCACACGAGACAAAGTCTATACAAATACATGGCAAAACTCAGCAATGGAACAACACCTTTATAGTTGTTCTTCATTTTGAAGTCAGAGTAAGCTCAAGACGGCCCCTAGCACCGGTTTGGGCGGATATCATTGATAGATGTCGAGCTACGCTAAATCCATGTTTTCTTCCTCATGGATTCGAGATCGTCAACAAACATAAAGTTAACTGGCAAAGTGTTCTTACGGCTGCTGTCATCCCTTGCCGAAAAAAACACCATTAGAAGACATACACAACATTTAAACAACCACAGGGCACTCAACGAGTCAATAGTAAAAAAAAAATGGCATAATAAAATCATTAGATGTTTGTACAATAAGCAGGTGGTCAGAATAAAAAATTGAAATTACAAATATTAAAATGCCAAAATTTGAAAGTATGATAGTGCATTCATATGAGAACAAGTACACTCTAACTGAAATGTTTATAAAGCATACATCTCTCATACAAGTACAATCAAGTGCCCAAGAAGGGCAAGAAATTCATCAGCTAAAACTGTATAAACATAACAAAATACAGGTTCCCTTTCGTACGAGTGCAAAATATTTATTAAATGAAACTATTACCATTATATATGAATGAACCTCCCTTGTTTTATGTAGAGATGCACATTTTCTGGAGCGAAGATGTCGTTGGCTTCTCCAATCAGTGCATCCGAGTTTGCAACCAGACAGGCAGTGTGCGATGTAAAGTTGCAACGGAAAGGTTACAATCACTCCTATGAAAAGAAATTGCCCGATTCTAGCTACAGGTTGGTCTATTTCCTCTTTTCTGTCACTATCTGAAATAGAAACATATGTTTACAATGTCAATTACCTTAAAGTCGTATCAATGTGGTTTTGTACTGGACTTTCGATCTGGAAGTATCTCATCGAAAAACTTCTTTAAGGTTGATCGACACTAATACACGGCACATTCGATTCGCGCATTTGCAAAACACGAGTCGGAAGCGGAATTGACTTGATTTTCAAGCCGGAATATTCCTTATTTGGCCTTTTCATTTTGACGTCATAATAGATCGGCATATACTTTCCCGCGAATTAGCTCCCTTATCCCGGAAATATTGTCTATTTCGTTAACTATTGAAAATATCTCTCTTAATCAAACGGTGACATATAGATTTTTTCAGCTCAACATATAGCTGAAGTATATATCACTGAAATATCAAAAAAATAAAAAAAAATCTATCTGATATTTATTTCATATGAAAGCTAAATAATAAGCATGTTGTCACATTTCCCTATATATTCTTTGTAAATATTGCTGACAAATACTGAATATGGCCTGATTTTCGGGGCCTGATAACAGGAAAAGATGATCGGTGACATATCATTTTTATTTTATTTTTTTTGAACAAATGGACTAAGACGACCTACAAAATATCTCAAAATAAAAAAAAATCTGTCTGATATTTTTATTAGGATCGATCTACCTAAAGTAATAATACATTAATGCAATGGTTGGATACAAAAGCCCTTCATTGTATTATGAGCAAAATTGATGAGTGATTTCTAATTTGTTATGAAGTGTGTTCCATATATTGTTATTCGAGAATTGAGAATCAATCGCCTGTATTGATAGATATAAATTGGCATTTATGTACCAACGAAGCTACAATTATTCAAATGGTTCGGACATTGGTTTCTGCTCTAAACACGTTATAATTACTATCTAGAAAGTCTTGTTTTGCTATAATTTTTTTCCAACTATGCATGTACTTTTTACAATTTTGAAATAAACTTTATATAAAACTTTATTTTTCCTCCAACGTAACATCAAATTACATAAACCGTTAATTGAATTCACTTCTTTAGATAAATTTAACTAAATGCATCGGCAAACGAATACCGAAGCAAAAATCATAAAAGGGGAAGTCAAAAATCAAAAATCCAAAATCACGACAATTCATATACAACTCGAATTGAGACAGCATGACAAAGACAAAGCAATTGAACAAAAATTAACAATAACGCTACAAAACTTAAGCACTAGCAGTGTGACCCCCCCCCCCCAAAAAAAAACAAAAAACAAAAACAAACTGGGGTATCATCAGGTGCTCCCGAAGGGTAAGCATGATCTGCTCCACGCGTGGCACCCATCACATTGCCAGTGAAAAATCCGGATTTGTCACAGTCGGTGTTTGTCAGTCCGGTAATAAACTCTTGATCTTCCCAAAAATATCTATTCTCACCTTTGAAATAGAAACAGTTTATAGCGGTCTATTAAATCATGGTGACGACCGTAAAACTTTTGTACTGACAATTGCAACAATGACTGAACATAAAACGACACACAAAGGAAAAATACTGCTGCATTGATTTCCTCCTAAATATATTGTATTTTTTTATTATTAAGAGAAGGCTTTTAATTGTTGTTTTCTCTCCTTTCTTACAAAACTTGGAAAAATTCACATGTGAACGTAGGAAAATCATTCATGCTGATTGTTCGCATCTTCGATGGTCTTTTCAGGCAAAGCTCATTGTTGAAGGCCTCATGGTGACTTCAAATTGAAGAACAACAATAAAAGCGTTGTTCCTTTGCTTGTTTTTACCATGTATTTGTAGAGACTTTGTCTCATGTGCATTTACTCCACATCCTTTCATTCACCATTGAAGTGTTTTCAAAATTAAAGTTTTGTCGTTTTTTCGCATTATATATATTTTGATACATAACTATTACACTAGCTTCAATTCAATTGTTCATTGTTAAACTCAACATTAAAAAAAAAATCAAAACGGGAATATTTTCAAGCTTACATACAAATTAGAATAGTTATTTTACTTATCTTAATATCATCCCTTTTTACCAATCATATCTTTTAATTCAATTCTAATACAATGCATAAATCTTATCTATCAAAATTCAGTTTATCATAATCTTACATGTTTAATTTACCTAATTTTATATATTTGAAACAAATGGTCTTCTCAGGTTCAAAACTTTGTACAATTTTCTTCCTGCCTACATTACAGACCAAATAAAATGTATGGTGGACACAGGAATTTGAAACGTGCTGGTATTCGAGATATATTGTAACCGTGTAGAATGCGTCATTTACTGTAATATTAACGTCGAGTTTGTCGCTAATACTCAGGTTCTGAAAAGTGAAAACATTAAAATATTGAGCAGTCAAACACTCTTTTTCTTTACATATACAATTTGATACAACGTTTCTAAAACGCTTAGTAAACACTTTATATTCATGATTATCAATTATCCAATATTTATTCAAAACATGGCTGTCTATTGCATCACCAACTAATATTACACCTTGAGAAGTCCATTGCACTGACCCTATGGTGACATTTATCTTAGCATTTTGATTCGATTATTTTAAGCTCTCCTTTTTGACCTTTTCTATAAAAAAAATGGACGTGACTATCATTAATTGCATTATGCAATTTTTACTTAGCGACTAGAAGATATTCACAGGAATAGAAAACTTTATATGACTAAATAATTATAATGAATCTTTTTTCCAAAATTCTGCCTGATTTTTTGTGTGATCTATATTTTCGTTTTGTCTGCACTGAAGATATATTAGTTGCCAATATAATGTCATAAGTTGAGGGAATGACTACCTATAGAATTCAAATTATGACATTTATTTGTTTCAACTCATAATGTCCGACTCTTTTAAACAGAGTTAGATGCAGAAAATATCGAATTGCGATCAACTTCATTTAAATCTTATATCAAACGGAAAAACTTTATCAATCGGGGGAAATTCTTAGGAGTTTGAAGTATACGTACACAAGACAAAATACCAAGATCGCTGGAAATTTTCATCTTCAAACCCACTCCAATTTTAATTTCCAAATCGAATGATAGTAAACCTTGTTCCACCATTTTCAAGAGCTACCCAGTAGTGTGGATAACCAAAATGTGCAGAATCGCATAGGACTCTCTAGGGCTAATTCTAGCATAATCTGCACAGTGACAATTAAAAAAATATTCGATGTGTATAATCCCATGGGAAAATGCAGCGGGAAATGCGATTTCATCATTCTCAATGAGATTTTGAAATTTTTCCACGGGGTTTTATTATTCCCGTGGGAGTTTTATTATTCTCATTGGATCATTTTTCATATCGGATTTCTTTAACTTTTCCATGAAAATTTTTTTCTCCTCTTGGAATATTTGAAAATCCCATGAGAAACAGTGAAATCCTACGAGAAAATGCATTTTTTGGGGATTATGAATTTCCCATTTTTTTTTTTTAAATTGCAATTATGTGAAAGTGTAATAGCATATCAACTATATCTATGATTTTGGTCAAATGAAATTGTGCACATTTTAGTTAATACTGATTGGTAGCTCTAAAAAATGGTGACACAAGATTTTCAGTCTTTTGAAATTTTAAATTCAAATTGGAATGAATTTTAAGGTAACCTGTAATTTCAAGGTCAGCAAAATATCAAAACCAAAATTAAATACATGTACATGGATTATACCAAAATAAACAAATTAGGCAGTAGAAAGGTTATTAGATGGATTGAATGCAATTGACTAGAATTTAAGATGAAGAACAACAATAATAGCGTTGTTCATTTGCTTGGATCTACCACTCTGTCCCATGTGCATTTGCTCCATACCATTTCATTGTTTTTTATAGAACATTTGTCTTTCTGTTACTGTTATTACTATTGGCCTTGTGCACTAAAACATTTGATAATTCCAATTATTCTGGTCTATTGCTTCCAATCCATTTATTAACTGTATACTATCAAATCATGTGCTCTTTTAGGCAAATAATCTGGTCCATAGTACTTTATTTTTCAAATGGAGATCAAAGCGTTCGAAATTCGAGAACATCTTGCATCCTCCTGTTCACTATAAAACTTCATACACATATGCAGGGATTAAAGTGTAAACGTTTGTCTTATTTGAGTTTTTCTTGTTCAGTTTCCCTGTGGATTGTGGCCTGTGATTGTAATTTTCGGCCTTTGTAGGTGCTTCCTGTTATCTTTCCTTATTTAAATATAAATCAACAGTATGCTCTTTAAATATTAAATTGGCGACAATCGTAAATTTTTAACCTGTTTAGCTCCAATGTGCACGTTACAAAAGAAGATGTTGTTTACGAATAGACAGGGAATTTGCTCAATCCCGAGTGCGTAGGTAATATATTTCACGGTTAGTTTTGACCAATCAAATTTTATATAGATTTTGCATTAGAATCATACATACACCATATGAAGCAGAGCATTCCGGCACAGGATACACTTTGTCAAATGTGACCGAAAACAATATGCCTTCATTATCGTGCTGAAATGTAGTGTTGGAATCTTTTGGATGATCTGTTTAAAACAATAAAAATCAAATTACATTTACAATTAGAGGGAAATTCACCATATCATCTTGCTTTGTTACATTCGTTTTGCGTCAAAGTTGTGTGCAGAAATTAACAAAATCGAGTGATTGACATAAGTATACATTTTGCCACTGTAAATGTAGATGTCGTTGCGTTATGCATCTTGTCCTCTCGGTGTATGTAGACTAATATGAAGTATTATCAAAGCTCATTGTGACTTCAAAATAAAAGACAACATTAAAAGCTTTGTTTCTTTACTGGTTCTACCATGTATTTGTACAGACTTTGTTTCAAGGACAATTATTCGATGTCCATTCATTGTTTTTTAACTAAAAATCCTTGTTTAAAATAGGTTAAATGATACAGGGCAAAAGCTACATAAAAAAGAACAATAAAAATCAAGTTCCTGTTTAAACAAGACATAATTAGCTTAGTCCATCATAACTGCAAATAAAAATGTTATTTCCTTTATAAAATGGGTCAAAGATTCAAATAATCAGGTGGGTCTAGGTGTTGTTATCTTATAGGTTTTTTAATGTATTAAAAATGTGTGTATGGGTGATATTAAAATCATCCTTTTCTTGCATATCTTTTGTTTCATTTTATGGAATTGAATTTTATAATTTTGTACGTTACATAAACACACAAAATAATGACGTCATGTAGGGAATCCTAATATGTGTATGGTAAACTTTATTTACACATTACTGTGAAGTAGCTAATTCAACCGAGGGATTTATTTTCGTTCTTTTTTGTTCGCGTCAAAAAACCACAAATATATATCTTCGCCATATAGTTAAAAAATAAAAAAAACTATGTTTCAAGACCAACAATATGCAAACAAAAGACTTGTATACAACCTTTAATTTACACTTTTTTAAACTGCCAAAACATTACCGCTTTATAAAAGCTCCACATTCGTATAGTTTTAGGTTTTCCTATTTGCCACTTACATTCAAAATTTTCAACTGTCATTTTCAGAGTGTCTTCATATGTTTCAAAGCCATGTTGACAGGTATACGGTATATTCACGTCCTTCTCATCCAGAGACATTATGGTAAGTATGGACTTTCTTTCTGATCGGTTAAACTGCTCCGAATATTCAGACTGGTTGATAGAAACGCCATTCATAACAATAACTTTGCGATCTTGTCCTTTATCCCACAGCCGTGTCTCATTTAATGATGTTACATTAGAAAGTTGACAATGCAACTCTACATCATCTCCAAATACGGCAGGTTTTGTGTAAAAACTCCATGAAATTGAAGCTTGATTAAAAAATTAGAGTAAAATGACTTATTTCTGGAACAATAATTTAATTTAGGAATTGTGTGTCTTTTTTTCAAAATAGTAAACTAAAAAAACTAATAAATGAAATAAAAGGGACAACAGGAAACACCTACAATGGCTGAAAATTATAATAAAATGCCACAATCTGCTAGGGAACTACACAGAAAAAACACAAATAAGACAAAAAACAAACGAAAACAACGATAGGATCTCGGGACAGCCGGACTTGGTACCGGCACTAGCAAAAGCCAGCGGTAGGGTTAAACCGGTTTATGGGTACCCAAACCTCCCCTTTATCTATCCCGTTTCCCAATAGTATAGTAAACATACGAATAAAACCCAATACAGGTAGACTACTAACTCCGTGACCACAATCTTGAAATGAGAGAATATGACAATATGTAATTTTAAACCCTATTATAGATTCCTAATTAAATAACCATTGTGAGGATAACGGATAACAGCGATTATAAGAACACTTTGTGAGTTAATTTTATATTTGTTGAAGATCCCGCATCCATAAGCGACAAATTACATGGATGAAAAAAAGGGAATCGCAAGAAGGCCCCATTGTGACTTCAAGATGAAGAACAACAATAAAAGCGTTGTTCCAATGCTTGGTCTTACAATTTTTTTGTAGAGACTTTGTCTTATGTGCATTTACTCCATATTCTGTCAGTGTGTATTTTGATTTCAAATAAAAGTATGACTTACCAGATGAAAATCCAGACAGCAATGACAATACCAGTTTAAGTATGATAAAGACCTAAAATTCAAAACCAATCGTAAGGCGTTGTATGTTGACAGATATATGTAAATAAGATTCAACATATTGTTAGTTCAACTCGGTATTCACCAGTCCAATAGTTAGATTTATCTGACATAAAAAAATTTATCCTGCTTTTTATAGAAATTTAGTTTTATAGAGATTCTAACCCCCTTAAAAATACCGAGGCTTTATTCCTTGTATGGCACTCTGTGGATGTCCTTGGTAATGGATTACCCCCTCCCCTAATTTGGATATTTTTGGTAATGAGTACTTTTTTCTTGATTAATATTTGGATTATGGCTTTCGATATTATTTGATTCTAATGCTGCTGATGGGAGGTTACTTCTTGAAACACGTGTACAGCATAACGAAATTTACTGTTAAATTTGTGTATTTTTTGTATTTTCAAATATTAACACATTTAAATAGTAATCGGATTTGAAGATATTTAACTGTTTTCATCCAAGCTATTTGGTAAGTTTCAAATTTAGTGACAATGATATTACATCATACAACATTTACTTCGAATTTTATATAAAAGATTTCTACTTCATAAATGGGCATATTTTTGTAATCAAAATATAATATAAAACATAACTGAAATACAATCTGTATAAAAATATTAGATGTTCAGAAATATATCAAATTACATAGCAGAGGATTCTCTCTATTGATATATGTTTAGTACACCTTTAAAATTTAAATGCATGTCAAAAACAATCTATTTTGTGTGTCACGGAGTATGACACACAAATACGAAAGTATTAGTATTTGCGGATAGGAAAGAAATTTTAATTTCAAATATATATAAATATGTATTAGAAATAAAATCCGTTATAAACTCAGAGAGATTGATGTATGATCTACAGAATATCATCCCGGAATAGTTTAAGGTGCTTATCATATACGAATTCTCACTTTATCAATTTTTATTCAACACGGAGGCTGAAATTTTATGAAAACCGCCATAAATTTTAGACGACAATTAGCCCCGTAGACGACAATTAACCCAGAAAAGTCGGACAGTCTAGCAACTTTCGTTTATATCACTTCTCATAACTCCAGGTGAAAAATGAATTGCACTACAGTATACTCATATGAAACATTTTTCACAATGCATGTCAATTTATTACATCTTAAGTGTGTTGCTGTCTGCACAGTAAAATTTTAAAAACGTATCACCAAAATTAGACAATGTGCATCGAATTCGGATTGGTTTTCCACAAAGTCTCTTTTATATAAATGTCTAGCCTTTTTTACTTACGCTAAGAAAGTATCTAATAAAAGGTATGGAGTAAATGCACACGAGACAAAGTATCTACAAATACGTGGTAAAACCATGCAATAGAACAACGCTTTCATTGAAGGTCTTCATCTTGAAGTCACCATGATGCCTTTTAGTAAACTTTTCTATTTTCCAAACTCTCTTATAGTAATTTTTCAAAACTACAAATTTCGCTATTACATCAATTATCATTTGAACTATTTACTACGCATTTCATATCAAAATAAATTGTGTAAATTCAGAAATGAATATCTTTTCAAAGACAAAAAATGAATGCAATAAAACATGTACAATTATATTTCATGTCATGTTCAGTGTCAAACTACACACAAAAAAAGTTTAACTTACAAAATAAAAGTTTCCTGCCATAAGTACCTAAGTTGATGTTTGTGACACGGAAATATATAAATGACAAAAACAGAAAATTCACTCAATCCATAAATATCCATTACATCTCTGAAATTTAAAAAAATTAAATGCGATAAATTAATCATGCAATATTAGATGACTTTGATTTGGTTTGTCACTGAGTGTATTAATGAAATTTGAAATTATTTAAAATACAAAACGATTTTATACCTGACTGTTATCTATTTTTATTCAGAAATGCATACTTATACCCATAGGGTTGATATAATATACATATAACGTACAATACAACAATAATAATGAGAACATGAGAATATTACAAATAATTATATAAACTGCAGTGAAAGATTGAACTTTCTCAGTGAAATAAAAGTGATAATTAACTGTGAAATTATTTTCAATAATTTCTCTCTAGGAAGGTTGTCAGTGTTGTTGTTAAGTAAACGCGCATTTGTGAATTACTGCATTATTCGATCATTCGTTGAATATTTTGCGATAATCAGAATCTCTGATTAGTTATAGTATAAATATTGTCTGTGGTGAACCATGAACATATTTTTCCGATTTCTCAGTGTTAACGACCTTTTAATAAATGGATAAAAAAAATGCAAGTGAACCGATTGAGACTTTATTGTACTAAGTTTTTCAAGTTTTCAATTTTTCAGATGTTAACATTTTATTTTTCAAATTCTTCTCTGATGGAAGTAAATTTTGGTCATTTATAGAAGAAGTGCATCTTCTTATATTTTTAAATGACAATTCGGGCGGATTCCATTTTCTCTTTTTATATTGTTGAATCTGCCTCTTTCTAATTCCATAAAAATTATCACATTTAAACTTCAGAAAACGGTATTTTAAATGCAACTTAAATGGAGACAAATCAACAAAAATAAACGAAAGCGCCACATAGCTAAAGCATTTGCAGTGTGAACCCCACAAAAAACTGGAGGTATCATATAATAAATGGTGAATGAAAGGATATGGAGTAAATGCACATGAGAGAAAGTCTCTACAAATACATGGTAAAAACAAGCAAGGGAACAACGCTTTTATTGTTGTTCTTCATCTTGAAGTCACCATGAGGCCTTCAACAATGAGATTTGCTCATACCTCATAGTAAGTTCAAGACGGCCCCTAGAACCGGTTAAACGGAATTCTTTGCTAATTGTCGAGGAACGCTACAACTCTGGATCAACTCAAATGAGTATTCCATATGAACCATCGAAAGGCCTGTCAATTCTAGTGACGTCCGTGAGATGTCTGTGCTGAGAATTGCAACGCCATATGCCGATAATGCTGCTACATTTTGTAAAATGATAAATTAACGTTTGGAAAGTCGAAATCATCCTGATTGTCGTAATAGGTTTGATTTAAGAGGTATCAATATTGAGGCATAAGTCAAGGTCCAATGATGATGTCTGTGTATCAGTGATGTCCAAACCCAATAACGTTAGACGACAATTACTCTGAAGGGTCGCACTGTTTTGAAATTTTGTATTTTATCACTGGCCGATAACACACTGTCACAATTAGGAGCCTAATTTGTGAATTATATTGCTATAAGAACACATGAGATCAGTTTCATATCGCATGTCCCTATATTACATCACCATATGCATAGGGAAATAAAAAATATTTGTTATCAAAAATATTTGCGTCCTTTATTTTTTAACCTTTGCATTTGATTCAGCAGGGCTCTCCCAAAAAGGGGTTTTCATCTTTAAGGATCTTTTAGATAAAAACATGCTTCGAAATATAGCTAGCCTTGCCTTTGTCATACGAAAAGACAAATGTTTCTAAATTTAAATCTATTTCTACTCCCATATCAGTCCGAGGCGTTACCCGAGGGCTGATATGGGTCAGGCGATGATAACCATGCTGATATGGAAAAGATCATGTCTTAATCTGTTTATTGTATACTTCCATTTAGGAGCTCTCATCATACTCGGGCTGAAATAGTCATATACCCGGGCTGATATGGCTTTTTGAGAATGAGGCATTCATATGTAACACAGAACATATCTTTGCTAAGTATGTAATAAATGCTATTAGTGGCTAGCGTGAAAGGTGCTTATTATATTGGAATTCTCACTGCATCAAATTTTGTTGAACAGAGAGGCTGAAATTGTATCAAAAATGCCTTAAATTGTAGACAACAATTAGCTTCGTAGAAGACAATTAAACCAAAAAGATAAGACAGTCCTGCAATTTCTATAGGTTCACTTTTCATAACTCCGGGTGAAAATTGAAATGCACTACAGTATACTCGTGTGAAACACTTTTCACAATGCATGTCACTTTATTACATCTTTACAAGATCGGACCCGAGGATAAGGGCGTTGTAAAAGCAAAATAAGGCAATGTGCATTGATTTCGGTGGGGTCTTCTACAAAGTCTCTTTCAAAAAAAATGTCTAGCCTTTTTTACTTACACTAAAAAACTCAGAAAGTATTATAATAAACAACGAAAAGGTATAAAGTAAATGCACATAAGACGAAGTCTATATAAATACGTCGCTTTCATTGTTGGTCGTCATCTTCAAGTCACCATGAGGCCTTTTAGTACACTTTTCTTATTTTTAAACTCTCTTATAATAATTTCTATACATCTCGCTATTACATAATTCATCAACTTGAACTATTTACTATGTTTTTATTTCAAAACAAATTGTGTAAATTCAGAAGTGAATACCATGTATATTTTCAAAGAAAATATAAACAAGAGGCTCTCAAGAGGCTGTATCGCTCACCTGGGCCACGGCTGACATATGCAGTTAAAATAATCCCAATGTTTAAAGGGCACCATTTTCAAATTTGTTGATTTACATTGATGTTATATTATCTTAAGTTAAACTATATTCCAGACTGGCAGCTATTTTGGATGTCGGTGCAGTTCTAATGTTAAAACTATGATCCCTGCTGGCGGTCATCTTGGATATAGCGCGGATCTGAAAAACAACTTTTGCAGGGGACCATCTTGGGACTATTGTGGCCAAGTTTGGTTTCAATTGCCCATGCAGTTTCGGAGGAAAAGATCTTTGAAAGTGTTTTCCCATAGCGTCCAATGTTAAAACTATGATCCCCGCTGGCGGCCATCTTGGATATAGCCCCGATCTGAAAAACAACTTTTTTGAAGGGGACCATCTAACGACTATTGTGGCCAAGTTTGGTTTCAATTGGCCATGTAGTTTCAGAGGAGAAGATCTTTGAAAGTATTTTCCCATAGGGTTCAATGTTAAAACTATGATCCCCGCTGGCGGCCATCTTGGATATAGCGTGGATCTGAAAAACAACGTTTTTGCAGGGGACCATCTCAGGACTATTGTGGCTAAGTTTGGTTGCAATTGGCCATGTAGTTTCAGAGGAGAAGATCTTTGAAAGTATTTCCCATTCCAATGTTAAAACTATGATCCCCTCTGGTGGCCATTTTGGAAATAGCCCGGATCTGAAAAACAACTTTTTTGCAGGGAACCATCTAAGGACTATTGTGGCCAAGTTTGGTTTCAATTGGCCATGAAGTTTCAGAGGAGAAGATCTTTGAAAGTATTTTCCCATAGGGTCCAATGTTAAAACTATGATCCCCGCTGGCGGCCATCTTGGATATAGCGCGGATCTGAAAAACAACTTTTTTGTAGGGGACCACCTAAGGACTATTGTGGCAAAGTTTGTTTCAATTGGCCAAGTAGTTTCAGAGGTAAGATCTTTGAATGAAAAGATTACGCCGGACGGACGACGGACGACGGACGAAAAGTGATGGCAAAAGCTCACCCTAGCTATAGCCAGGTGAGCTAAAAATGAATGCATTAAAACATGTACAATTATATGTCATGTGATGTTCAGTGTCAAAGTACACAAAAAAGTTTTACATACAAAATAAAAGTTTCAATCCATAAGTACCTAAGTTGATTCGCGTGAGACTGAAATATATAAAATGACAAAAATAGAAATTTCCTTCAGTCCATAATTATCCTTTACATCTTTGAATCTTAAAAATATAAATTCAATAATATTATGAATCAAGCGATATAAGTTGAGTTTTATGTTTGTGTATCACTAGATATATTTTATGGGAAGAAAAAAGAAAGCCCTGAAAATCTTTACACGGCAAAAATTCGTAGTCATCCACAGACCTGCTGCATAGAATAACTAATTAATATGATTAATTGCGAAATTAGAGAACTGATTTGATAGACGAAAACAGAAAACACAATTTTATATCCAGGTTTTATATAGCTTATTCCGTAGTACATAAAAAATAATCGTATGACAAATAACTAAGAGACAGGTGCCCTGAATTTCTTGAAAGAGACAGCGACGTTAATACTATAAATAATAATAACCTGTATGTTATTATCAATTTTATATAGCAACACTTTCAAAAACTAATCTGCAAAGAAACTTACGAACTATATTTGATCGGAGGTACGCAGCTCAATCAAACTGATGTTTATTGGCCTGTCCCTCACGTGACACATCCGTAAAATTTCTTTTCTGACAATTGCAACGCCATATTCCGGTGATGTGAGAATAATGCTGCTAAATAAAAAAGTTGCGACAGCCAAAACCCTCCCGATGTCGTAAAAGGTTTGATTTAAGACGTATTAATATTGAAGTATAAGTCCAGGTCCGATGCTGATGATTGTGTATCAGTGATGTCAAAAACCAAGTAATGTTAGACGACTTAAGCCTGAAGTGGTCGGACTGTACTGAGATTGTGCATTTGCTTTACTGTCTGTTAACACCTTGTGACAATTAAGAGTATATTTAAAGATTTAAAGAATTATTGCTGTAAACTCACGTGAGGTCAGTTTCATATTACGATCATTTCATTTTCAAGGGGGGGGGGGTCGGGCGATTTTTTAAATAATTAAATCTTGGTTAAGGTGAACATAAAATTTAACCCCACTTTTCGTGAAAATAAATTATTTAATTTTGATTTGAAGAATACATTTATTGTTGCAAATTCAAATGAATAATTTGATGTGATATTTGGTGGAAATAAATAATTTGTTCGATATTATTATGAAAATGAATAAATTTACTGGGCAAAATCGCTCAAGCTTCCCCTTGCAAATCAAATGGTCGTCCCCTGACTAAGTATGCTACAAGTATATCAAACTTCACAAGTAAATATATGTTTAAGAAAAACATATAAAATAAAATAACAATACAAGGATTTGTAGTACCGGTAGGTGCGCATGAGACAAAGACTCTACAAATACATGGTAAAACCAAGCAATCAGACAACCATTTTATTGTTGTTCAACATTGTTTTTTAAGTCACCATTAGGCCTTTAACACTGAGCTTTGTTTATACCTCAGTGTAAGTTCAAGATGGTCTATAATACCGACTTGCTATATCCACCTTAATTTATGTGTGTGACATGGAAATATATATATATATATAATGAGAAAAAAATGAGAAAAATATAAGATTCAGTCATTACATAAATCTTTAAAATTTAAATGCAATAATACATAAATCAAGCAATATTAGATGTCTCCGACTTTGCATGTCATTGAGTATATTTTTGTGGGAAGGAAAAGAAAGCTTAAATTCATTGAAAAATCAAATTTGTATTATATTTTTTTTATACCTGACCGTAATTCGGCTTGCAAAATGACATACGATCCTTAACAGTGTAAAAGATGATTATATTATATATAGTGACGTATCACACTTTTTAAAAAATTCCTCAAGGTTTATTCAAAATAGAGTCTAAAAACAAACGAATACAGAAGCAAAAAATGTAGAAAAGGGAAAATGTTGAATAAAAATTCCAAAAGCGCAGCAATTCAAATGCAATTTAAATGGAGACAATATGATATAAATGAAAACAAATCATCAAAAATGAACCAAAATGACACACAACTAAAGCACTTGCAGGGTAAACCTTCACACAAAGCTGGAGGTATCAACAGGTGTTACGAGAGTGTAGAAATATAGAATCCACAACTGCATCGAGTGAGAAACGACGAGATAGTTAAATTTTCATTTTTTTAACGCGAGGCTTGCCGAGTGTTTAAAATATTTGAGAATTTAATTATCGAGAGTGTAGAAATGTCGTTTCTCACGAGATACAGTTTTGGATTTTATTTCTCTAATGATTTCAAAGAGATTGTGGACAAAAAATGACCCCCTTTTTTCTGATGATCTAAAATAAATGTGTTCTTTGAGTGTCCCGTCATTAGGAATGGTCGCCTTTTTTCATGGTGTCACAATGGTTAATTCGGAAAACGGCAAACAAATTTGACTTTATAATAGAATTTCAGCCAATCACTTGCCGAGAACAACATTCTCTCTAGAGAGGAGAAACGATTTCTGTCACTGTTCAGGAAATGCGAAAACAGGACAGAAATTAGAGAAATGATCATCTCTGAGCGTGTCACTCGTCACACTGCCAACGAATATACTGGTATTAAGTTGAAGTCAGTAGTTAACTATGGCAAAAAGCCGTAGGTTTTCAAAAAACGTTTTTTGAAAACCTACGGTTTTTCCCCA